>CM060846.1:244725511-244913011 GCA_030762175.1 Metallyticus violacea | reverse complement strand
AAGAATAAGTTTTCATATCAACATTACAGACCATGGGATATTTATTCCTGACCACCAGAGGCCAGGAATTGCTACATAATTTCAAAGATATTACTTCTTGAAGATTTGAAATTTCCACTTCTAACTCTTGAAACTCACAATTACCGAATATCTCATGCACCCTACCTCTAAGTTCAGTAATATTAACTGAAGCGAATGGATTGTTTATAAACGCTGATTCAAGTGTGAAAACTGGCTAAACCTGTTACTAAATTCCGTAACAATGATTTCAAGATGCTGGGCAAAAGATAAACCATCATATTCACCGACATTTGCGGTTTCCACAATTGATTTAAAAGTTGAAATGTGTGAAAGGGAACTTCTTTTTACCCATAGCTTTAGTTTCCTCTGAAAAGCATTTACTACATTTATTATGCCTGAAATGTTGCAATCTTTCCCATGTAATTCGAGGTTTAGCTCGTTTAATTTTGAGGTGATATCTGTCAATAAACCTAAATCTAGTAGCCATTGTATCTCATCAAGTTCTTGACAATATTACCCAGAAAATAATTTCAGAAAATCTCTGATCTCATCCCGAAGACTGCAGAATCATTCCAGAGATTTTTCTCTACTAAGTCATCTAACGTCTGCATGAAAAATATCGTCACCATATTCAGAATATGATATATTCAAAAGATTTCTGAGCAATCGGCGACATATGATCTGATGTGATATACTGTACGAATTAGGACTTTAATGACATGGTCGAACTTCAAAACATTTGCGCATAGAACTTTCTGGTGGATAATGCAGTGATAAGAAAGAAATGTTGGAAATTAATTATCTTTAGCATAAAGAGCAAGAAACGCATTATTCCTACCATTCATTGAAGGCACCCGATTTATTGTTATAGCAACAAGTTTAGAGACTAGAATGTTAATATCTTCAGGAATGCATTAAGTGTGTCTTCTCTAGTAGACACATGAGGTAGTAGTACTTTTACAACCCCCCCTAACTGTAAAATAATGAAAGACCATTATAATAAATGCTTATCCAATTATTCAATATCGGAAATATTAGTGCTTTAATAAAACTGGAGCGAAAAATAGTCACTTGATTGCAGGTTCTGATGTAATAGAGATTCTAAATCGTTAAAAATCTATTTAACTCATCTTGCAACAGTTTTACAAGACTACTGAGGTCCTTTTATGGAAGACATAGGTGCAGATTTATCTTTGTGACTATCGAACACAGATTCCGCGTCGCTATAAGGTTTCTTTCCTTTTAGTCAAAACATAACAAACTTTGTAAAAATCATTCGCGATATTATTTTGCTGAACTGACTTTGTAAACACTCATTGCTGTATTGTTAATTTAGATTTTATGTTTCTAAGTTTGTGTTTTAGTAATTCGGAATTAACAGGGAATTCACTGTTGAAGTGTGTGAGATTCGTCGAAAAACGACGTTCTACATTACTTTTCTAGGGAACAGACACACTACTCTTACACAATAAACACACGAGTTTCCCTCTGAATTCGACAAAACAGCACTGCTACTCCCAACCATTGTTAAACCTGTAAGTTCTTTGCCTTTTAGCCACATTATTTTAAGAACAATCGATCAAGACACGTGACTGAACCTACACTCACAAGCTCTCAAGCTATACTGAAGGTTTGGCCCAAAAACTGACACCCTTCCCTCGCTATCGGTACAAATAATAATGTTTAAAACAGTGATCTTATTGTTTGCGGCATAGATTTGTTGGGATTAAAGTGACTTTGTCTCCAATTCCCGATAAGATGAGGTCTGAGGAAAGAGCAAATTACGGTAGGAGGGTGTGGGTATCGATGAAACTGTTTGTCTTTCAAGCGAGTTGGCAATGGAATGTAAATGCTGCCAAATAAGGTTCACCTGCCACATTCCATCCATTGCCATACCAGGGCTATCCCCTTTATTGGCGGTGGAATATGTCAGGAACTAACGATGGTGATAACGTTGGCTGAAATGTTTGGATTAGGGTTAAATTCAGGTAGAGAATTTGTACTGAGTGTTGGAGCAAAAGGAGGTATAACATTTTGAGAAACGGGTTTAGGATCCTGGGATGTATCTGGAAAGTTTGTAAATTTTGCCTGTGTCGATGTCATGTTCGCCCAGACCTCTGATTAAATGGTTGAAACTGTGGGATAGTTTGGCATAAAAGGTCGGGAAGTTTAAAGGATATACTTCGGTAGGGAAGGGAAGTTGAGGTCGGAATGGATATTACGGTTGAGGACGTACAAGGTGTGTTGGTACCGGTGCGGAGGAAGCGGCTTTGAATTGTTTCAAGGTGGCGCAGACCCGTCTTCGTTGTCATTTCCCAGATTTAGCATGCGTAGCTGAGAGCTGATCTTAGTATCTGCTTGTAGAGGAGCAGCTTGCTACCGACCCAAAATCGCCGATTTTCTACTGTATAATGGGCACAGCCTTTTCATACTCCCATTGACCTTGTTTGCCAGATGCTGTAGATGTGGCTTCCGCGTTAGTTTGGAGTCCAGAGTGACACCCAGGTACTGAACAGATGTGGTCCAGTGCACTGAACTGCCAGCTAATAGGAAGTGGTGGTAGGTCAGCCAGGTGCCTCCTGCAGAAGGTGATGGTCTGACTCTTGCTGGCTTTAATACAGAGGCGCCACTTTCCATACCACTTGGTAAGCTCATCGGCGTATCTCTGCAATCGGGTGTCGGGAAGATGTTGAGATGAGATGAGATGAGATGTTGAACTGCTGTATCATCTTCATAGAGATACAGGCTGCATCTTGGTGACGATGGTAAGGTGTTGATATAAAGTAGAAAGAGTAGGGGACTAAGTACACTGTGGAACTCCTGCTCGAATAGGGTGTGAGGATGAGACAATTTCCTCCTGGGAGACAGCAAATTTTCTATTAGTGAGGTAGGATCGGATGAGATGAACCAGGTAAGGTGGGACTTGATACTGGATAAGACAAGACTGGAACCTCTCGTGCCATACGCTGTCGAAGGCGTTGGAAATATTTAGGGCAGTGACGTAGTGTCGGTTATTGAAGGCGGTAACTATTTAATCAACCAGTCTCAGCAGCTGATGACAGGTGCTGTGCTGCCTGCGGAACCCGAACTGCTCCTAACGGATCGCTGCTCGGTCGTCCAGGGCCCACTGAAGTCGGGCGTACACCACTTTCTTAAACACCTTGCTTAGAACAGATAAAAGGGCTGATAGGCCTGTACCCAGCTGGTGTAGTATGCCCCTTTCCCCGGTTTGGGCAAAGGCATCACTTTGGCACACTTCCATGCCTCGGAGAAGTAAGACGTTCTTAGCAAGATGTTAAAGAGGTGAGTGAGAATTGTTAACCAGGGTAGAAGCAACGCCTTGGCGGCAGCATAGAGAATGCCATCGAAGTCAGCAGCCGTGTAGGGTGAAAGGATGCCTAGAATGGATGACAGTTCATTCGTGGTGCCTTCCTCCGTAGTCCTGTGGTCAAAAGGTTCACTAAGATTGCATCATCTTTGTGGCCACTTGATGCGTATGATCGACATCTGATGTGGGTTGCAGTAAAGGTGGCCTCCAGATGTGATGCGTGTAGCCCAACCTTCTCCCTCGTTGATTAGGCTACACGACCATGATATTGGAGGGAGCGATGATTCTATTTGTCTTGTCTACGACAGAAAGTTTTATAATACCACAGTGGCACAGATTCTCGAAGAGATAAAAACACCTTTAGGGCAAATGCCCTTCTCTTGAGAGGAAAAAAAGAAAAGGACTGCTACTTTTTGGTTAGGGAAATAATGAGTACAGCTTTGAGTGTACAAAAACATGCTTCATGGGTGTGTATCGAGATGATGTTCGGAAGGAAAGAGTTTTGCATTGAAATTTGAATTAATATTAGAAATCATCGTAATAAAATGTTGCTTATGAAGGACGCTAGGTAAATATACCATGGGCACTGCGTTGGCAGAGCCGCTTTATAGCCCATGTGAGGAAAACCTTACAGTTTTCAGGAGTCTGCTAATCACGGTCCCTTAATGATGATGAGAAAATGTCTTTTTGGCACAACTGGGGAAGATTTGCAGTGCCTTATATGTCAGAAAATTATACATATAAGAAGAAGAAAACATGACATAATGTGCCAGTACAAATCCACACATAAAACTGTGTAGGATGATGATGTTGGAGAAGATCGCAAGAGAAAGATTGACAACTTAAATTTAGTTCTATATCCTGAGATAGATTGCAATTATACAGTCACATGTTAATTCCATTTTTGCCTTACAATTTTTAAAGTATTAGTTTTAGTTTTATAAATTTATAAATGTTAATAAGTGTATCTATAATATTTAGTAGTTATACGTTACAGTTGTTTTAAAACTGTAATTTTGGATGTAAGTATGTGTTCTCAAGTTCATATATATGGACCTAATCTAAAATAAAATAGCTGAAAGTAAAAAATGGCATTAAACAATAATGAAAAAAAAAACACAAATTTACAATAATAAAAGCTAAATGTTTTAAAGTGTGCATAACAATTCTATTCAATCTAGAGTTTCAGTAAATGCAATTAATTTAATTTGAAATTGTATTGTACTGTAGATAGGATATTTAAATTTTGTTTGTTTCTTTTCTGCGTTTTTCATTATTATTGTGTTAGTGTTAATTAGTTACAATAATAGGACAGTAATGAATTAACACCATTGAATGAGGCACAACTACGCCTGAATTATAAAATCGTGCCTAAAACAATTGTCATATCAGGAAAGATATAATGTGCTTGTGTGTGTCTGTTTATATAAGGAATGTTCCCAAATCGCCATCCACTTCTTGAAGAGATATCTCGTAGTTGTGTATGGTTGCCCATTACAGGGGTTCCAGGTGTGGTAAAAATTATATTCCATTTGGAGTTGTGACTCTTTAAGTTAAATGTGTATGCTAGGTCGTAAAATTTTGAGACAATCCTGTGTATGGCTAATAAAAATACGTTAAAGCTCGAATTCAATGATTTTGGAGCATAGTTTAGGCGTGTGCGAATTGTTTGTTATATGGGCACTCCATGTAATTAGTGTCATATCTCTAGCGTTTATTTTATATTCAATTTTGAACCCACCTCGGTTTTCCGCTTATTTTCATTGAATAGCGAGGAGACTGTTTACCACCTGAAGGACCATTGTCATTCGGTCTAACTGTGCAAATATCTGTGGTGGTGTAATTTTGAGTTCTGGTATACTTGGTATGTATTGGCTTTATTCTCTTTGTTGCATAGTTTAAGTGTGTGTGGTCCCCCCCCCCCCCCGATTTCCGCCTTTATAAAATTCAAAATGTTAAGGATGTAACAAACAATGTCGTACAATGCTGTTATACGCCATAAAATTAAACATGTGTTGTATAGTCAATTGAAACTGCATTGACGTTTTGACAAAACAAAAATTGAAGTTTATGGTCTTGATACTGTACAATTAGACACGCGATCTAAGTAAATTGATATATATTTTTCGTTGTACCTTCTGTCTCACGCTCTGCTTTTACTTTACGTTTAAGTTAGTAAACAATGTAAAAACTATGTAAAACACAGGCCTCAATGCTATTGTTCCTTATCTGGTTGATATTCCCACAGAGCGTATGCAATGATAAAGACACCGGTCTCTCATTCCTGGTGTACTAGACGTGGGATCTGTGGTGTCATATTATGGCAAGCAGTGACGATTCATCCTCCGGGGGACCGCAATGTGGGGCTCACCGCTACCAATCTACCTCTGTATATAAGGAAAGAAAAATCTTGTACCATCAAGTCACAATGGGTCGGTGCCCCATCCATCTACAGCTAGCTATATGTTTGACAACAGTAGCGGAATATCATATAAAAGCTCACCATCCATTAGACAAGTCTGCAGGAAGTTCAATTAAAGCTCTCCATTGAGATTGCCTTCCAGGAAGACTGGTCTAGTAAGATAACCGCCCAAAATACTGCATCATAAATTCAGATTCCACCCAATCTGAACACGTTTCTCAGAGAACCATCAAGTATTTCGATGTGCCCAGTACATAATGTTGTACCGCGTTACGTCCCCAGTGTTGGTGAAGGTTTTTTTATCCGACCAAAGAACTTAGCGGATGAAATCCGGCTGTTGTTGGACAGAGTATATCCTCGTATTGTAATAAGTAATTCTGCTTTGAAACTTGTTGTCTGTTAAGGATGGAACCATCTGAAGTTTTTATGGTGCCACTTCTCTCCTTGAAGTATTCGATGAATGGAGATCTTCCGGAGTATTAAATTAACTGAGTTTGATTGATGATAACGTGGGGGCTTCCGTGAAATAAATTTAGAACATCTTCCTGACACCCATAAATAATTGGCTTAACCTTGGTGCACAGACTAATCTTGTACGTCTCCAAACTCACCAACTCTTTGACCATCACATCTTCTTCGTTAAGTGACTGTGCAAGACGCCCTCGTACACTGAGAAGCATTAATAACGCGTGGCGCTGAATTCCAGATTTGGATCCACCATCTCTCTACCTTGGTGACATACGACGCGGACGGCAGAAATGCGGAATTTCACCAACCGGTGTAATATACCTTACCCATTGGTTAACACTGATATCTTATATGCTGTAATAGGCCATAGCCATGGTGTTGGGGTAGTATATTTGTTTCATAATCCTGCAAGCCCAAGTTCGAATTTCGGTTAGAATGAATTGTCCGAGTAGTTAAATCGTATCCTGCAAAGACAAATGTCAAGTAATACATGGTCCCTGGGTTTATCTGAGCATATAATCCCCCCGCTGGACTTGCCGTCAGGCGGGGTTTCACCAAATACATAGGATGCTCTCTCGACAGTGGGTTTTACAAAGGAAAGGTAAACACGAAAACGAAAAAAAAAAAAAAAAAAAAAAAAAAAGTTGTAATAATGTTACAATTTACAGTTCAAAAATCTATTTATCATTAGAATATGTTGTCAAGAAATAATATGTTACATTTACTATTTATTCCAGAAAGAGAAAATAAACGAAGAACAAAAAGTACTACTATCATATATACTGTAAAACTACCTGGGTATTACAACTGCAAATACATAAGACTGAATAACTATCACCATAGGTTCTAACGTCAATAAATTATGTCAGCAAATGCACAAGGCTGTAAGGGTGAATCACTTGTAAGAAACAACGAACGGGGCATACTTATGGCTTGTAAGTAAAGGGTGAATTTCTATGGCTTAAAATCATTAAAAGTATACATGCAGTTATTACTTAAATATGTTTAAATATGACGCAAAAGGCACAAACATGACCTAATAAGTTAAAGCGTTTATTCACATTTTGTGAACAATTTCTTCGGCCTATTACTCAGTCTGCTGGCTTCTAAACTCAGAGATCCCGGGTTTCATTCTTGGCTGGGCATGGGAATGTTTCCTTAATTAATTTAATTCTCCATCCTCCTTAAATTCTAGAAAGTATACATAAGGGAGTTAATATAAGTATGTTTCAGTGTTTCAAACATAGCTTTAAAACTCAATGAAAATCTAAATGATTAATAATGAATTGCGAATACTAGGAGCTGTTTCGCAAATCAAAGTAACCGATATGAACACAGATGCTTAAGGCGGCTATAGAAATGAAAAAATGTGGTAATTCCTTATTAAATGTTCCATAATTTTATAAGAGAAAATTTGTTCACCACTTCCAAATACAGCAGTTTATGCAACCTGTCAATAAAAATAATCTACAGAAAAATCTGGCCCAAAACCTTCACATTCTCCGCAAAGAACTCCGTTTATCTTTTATAAGTTTGAATAATCTACATAGCACATAAGCACTTTTTCCAATTTTTCAATAATACTTTTACCACTTTTCTCTATCTTCGTTTTCAGATTTTCCACTATTTATAGTGTGTAACTAAATAGCGTCCTACACTTTCCAGACGAGTAATTCGAAGTTCAAATCCGGCACCTGATATTATAGCTAAGATTGACGTTAAATATGCCAAATTTGCAGGCAAGGTTGCTGAAGAAAATAAATCTTACAATCTTAATAGACGACTAAATGTAGATTCAAAATTTTAAACTATACTTTCCAAAGAGTAATTATTAGTGCAATAATATGCAGGGCTTCAAGCAAAGTTCCCTCTGCCAAGATGAATCATTAGCTCGGATGGTAAGGGGGAGGTCAGAATTCTGTTTCCTTCGGGCGCCCCAACCTACCCGCTATAATAGTTCCCAGTGTACGAGAGAACAGTCACTTTCACACTCGGTGGAAATATTCTGAACATGTATTCTCCTGGATTAAAACAACAAAATTCCAATAAATATGACATCATCATCATCATCATCATCATCATCATCATCATTATTATTATTATTATTATTATTATTATTATTATTATTATTATTATTATTATTATTATTATTTATCGAATATTAAAAGTATATTAATATTGTTACCCTTATAGCATAATACAAATTAACAATAATAAGCTTAATAACTATATGTCAGTTAGACCGATGTCTCCCACAACGCTCGAAGTTAGTATACCAAATACACTTGCCCCTATGTAGTGATAGTGTTAGGAATACCAGAAAGAGTTTTAAATAAACGGAAGAAAATACTCCTACTCGATATAATGGTAAAAAGTGTTATACTAGTGACTTTTGCCATCCCTTATGCTGTCATTTGGGTTGCCTATTCGAACAAAGTGGATGGCGATTCAGGGACACTCTCTACAATGAATGTGTTTTCCCGTAGTTTATGTCGTTATAGTTTGCATTACATTTTATATTATTCACACTCAAAAGGTATTTTATATCTGCAGCAAGAAATCAGTCAATGTCTCTGAAGTTTGTTAACATTTTCGAAACAATACTTCCTTCATCGTTACAAAATAACAAATACAAACAATGAAAAGTTCTTTCAACAAAATTTATTCATACATCTGAGTCTAAAAATATTTTTTCAGTATTATTTAAGAACACTTGAAATTAATAACCCTTTTTGCGCAGTACTATTTTTCAGCATCATTACTTCTTTAATGCACCCGTCATGCAAGTTTCGTCACAGAAAAAGCTATCACTAACTTGAGCTGGAATTACTTAAATAATATTTTACATAATGGTACATCAAATCTAATTTGCATATGGTAATATTCTCACATTCATTTCTGTTGTTTGGGAGTTTCTTTACCCTTCCTTAACTGATATTTATTTTATTATAGGTGCGTATAGTACATGCTGTCAAATGGCGCTTTTCCTACCGTACAAAACACTAAAAATTGCTTTTGTTTATCACACAATAAGTCTAATGTGTTTTTCATGCCTGCTTAATCTATTGAAATTAATCTTTTCTCTTCTTGGGGTAAAGATCATGATCTTGAGATTTTAAATTTTTGATATTGAAGGAGTCTTTAAGTGGCCATTTTTATTTCCACTCGTTTTGAAATAATACTTGTTTCTTAACACAGGTTTCTACGAAGAACACTACAAGAAAGAAACTGAGCCAAAACTACCGGAATTGGAAATCTATTTTAAAGCGCTGACTATATGCATGTTCAAGTAATCATAACAATCAAACTGTTAAAACATTCTATATTCAGAGGAATTGACCATATGATGGGCCTTTGTTTGAGTGAATATTCTTTAATTTGAATAATACATAATGCTTACTTATATTTTGGAATAAAAACCTGAGAAACAACTACTACAAGCAATTAACTAGCGCAGTAGCCAAATCTAGTAAAAAGAAAAAAGAAAAAAGAAAGAAAAAAGATAAAAGTAATAGTTGCAACTTGAAAGCTGAAGACAAAAAAAGAATATCTTGACTGACACCAGTCTTGTACATTAAGTTTTCAATAATGGAAGTCCCCTTATTAATGCGTTGAAATGTCTAAGTGTCATTAAATAATACCTGAAAACTGAAAATATTTTAAACGTACAATTTAATGAAATGGCGATATTTATATAGAACACTGGGCATTTTATCAGTAATGTATGACAAAATGTACTATAGAGTAATACTATATTTCTAGGATAGAATTTTTTAAAGCAACTCCGGGAAACGGGTTATAAAACGCTGAGAGCACATGCGAATGAATGGACATTGCGTTATGTTTCATACTGCTATTAAAGTAGGGCTAGTATTAATTTGAAAACTTCAACAAGCAACGCAAGAATATATTTATAACGTGAACATATTAGGAATCTGTAAGAAGTACTACAACATCTGCAGTTTTCAACCTAAATCATGCTTATACCATGAAACCAAACTTCAAAAAGATCAGTCAAATATCAGGTTATAATATCAAAAGAATATGTAATGAGCTGTTACTTACTCTCAAAGAACGTAGCTGGAGGAGGCATAGATTTTAAAGTCAGAGATGATTCCACACCACTGTTTGCTCTCAGAACTTGGCTTTCACTTGCGCATCTTATAATCCCACTACACTTAGGCTATATCTAGGAAACGTTTGCTCTGTTGCGTTATTTATTCTCTCTTCGTTAAAGTGGAGTTCCACTTGACCTAGGGTCTATTTATACAAGAACTCTAATGGACGGATAAACAAAAATATACCCAGTGATAATCACTGCAGAAATATGGAGGCTTTGAACAGAATCGGAGTAAAACTTGCACTCTTTTAACAGCCTTCTTCTGGGAAACTTAAAGTTATGAAATTACATGCTAAAGTGTAGTCGGCTGATTCATTATTTAATGAGCAATTTTATAAAATATATCAGCGTATTATGTGTTTTATGCCGGCTAGTTAGCAACAAAACGTTTTGTGATTCACTGCAGAAAGCAGAAAAAATAATAAAAATTAGTTGCATTTATCAGGTATACAAAATAAACATATAAAAATGGGAAGTTAACTTTATATGTGCATATGAACCAAATATCGGAGTACTTAAAAGTTGCTGGTTCTTGTGCCCTGTATTTTGTAAGTTAGTGTTTAGTACTAAAATGCAGCTCAAGGTGCTTGATTGCAATAATATCCAAATTCAATCTCTCTCCTTCCAAAGTTTTAAAAGTACGTCTGAGTATGTATTATTGAGATACAGACTGCATCAATCGTACTTCACAAATATGGTTGTTAGGAAATATTTTCCTGAGTGCATGCTGAATCTTCATTATAAATGAATACATAAGTTTAAAACTATGAAGTACGAAAATACAGCTGGAATGCACAAGAAGAGGGAGAAGCAGTGGAAAATCAATAATATAATCAAACATAACCTATAAGACTTATAATCCTAAACACCGTTCTTGTCAAGTTCCAGAAGGGGTGAGTAATGTACACTTCCTTTCTAATTGGAAAAAAGTAAATGCTCAAATTGTATGCTAAATACAAAACATTAGAAAAATAAAGATGTTATGAGAACTTAATTGTAAATAGTACTCAATGTTTGTGAATCCAACGCCAACTCATTTGCCTGTTCGGCATTAGAGCTTTTCAGCAGAAGGTGGTAATTCATTCCATTTACACTGCGCTTACCGAGAATTTGCGGCCTACATTACGCTAGATGACGAAGGTGAAGATGAGATGAGTTGATGATGGAGAACGCCGGAATAAGTGACAGAGTAAACCGGAGTACCCGGAGGAAACCCAAACGACCGCCGCTTCGTCCCCCAAAAGTTCCTTTTACGGCTGGTGGAATCGAACGCACGCCGCCTCGATGAGAGACAAGCAGTCTAGCCATTCGTCACAGCGCCGCCCTAAATATTCAATGTTTAGTAGTATAAACGAAATATGAAGTGATTGTAGTAGAGATTATGTGAGGAAACAAGCCATAGCAGGGCGGAGTGGAAACAAAGGAATCTTTTCAGAATACATAATGATATAATACTCATAAGAATTTAAGCATTGTTCCCCTTCAGCTTTGACAGAGGTTTCTCTAGCTGCATGCTTTCAGTCCGAAACGAATCATTTACAAGCATTACCCATTATGAACTAAACCTCCGAGGTATAGAAGGTAGCACAACCATCGGGTCTATAGATGATGAGAAACGCATTGTTTAGGTTCACATTTCCTTTAACCGGGGTTCCTGAATAGCCCCTTTCCTATTTAAGTGGCTCAATTGGGCTAGAGAATCAGTCTGACAAACTCATTGCTGCACCCCCTTAACGCAGAGAAAGGCTATATCCTTGCATGAAAGCTTCCTTCCTAGGGATAACGCCTCACGCTACTAGCCAGAAAAACACGATTGCTGTCAGGCATTCTTCCTCAAATCTAACCTATACAGAATACCGGTGCAACACTATAATGATGATTCAGGAAGTCGAACTTAGCATTAACAGTCACCTTCTTATATTTTACACACCATTCATTTTGAAGATTCAGGCCGCAAAAAGCAAGGTTAAAGTTAAAAATAATCAAAACAGACAAATGGTTAGAATATGAAAAGCGTGAAACACCCCTTTGAGCGTTCTGCGTACCAATATCGCCATTGAGAGATATTGTGACAGAAAACCGAAAGATAGCGATAACGAAATGTGAATATGGCAAAAACACAAAAGTATTCCTTAATCCCTAGTCACGACGAGGACGATTCCAATTAAACTGGAATTACTTTGCAGGGAGCCAGCTGGAGAAGATGGTGTAACCTTTAAAAACATCTACACGAATTTTAAGCTGTGTATCAATAACAAAGGAATTCAAATTTCAGCATCGATCGTAGACAACTGTTATAAGCATGGCGTTAACTCGATGCAATATATTGTGGAAGAGGTTTTTACATGATTAACTGAGAAATGTACCATTTTTGTTAATTAACATTATAATTACATAAAGTTGCTACAATATTTGGATAATTATAGTAAAATTCTTTGTATTCGTTATTATAGCAACTGACAAATACATTCATTTGATACACAGTTTAATTTTGGAACGTATAAATTGCAAATGGTTATAATGTAAATGTAAAAATTAGCTGTATTCATTCCGCAGGTTTGCTGTTATAATAGAATAAGTATACATTTTTAAGAATTTAACCTTTTTAAGATATGAACTTTCAAAAATGATGCCTTTTATGTACAGTACATATTATAAAGAAATAAATCAGTAAATTTTTAAATAAAAATGTGCATTTAAGGCTTATGCTTCTAATCAAACTAGAGTTAGCTAAAATCACATCCTCACAACTAATAAGAGTATAGTTCCCCCACCACACTTTATCCTAATTCTCGTGAGTAAAGACCACAGCATCTCGCATTAATTTCGAAAAAAAAAAAAAAACATGATAAAATGAGTCATTCTGTTATAAACCACGCAAGCTCACAAAATTTCAAAACCAAAATATTGCGGCCATCATATTATAGACTTTATATAGTTATTAACCATCTCATACAGTTACAAAATACAATACTTACCTTTAAAAAAGAAGATTGAAGTTTGGGAACTTTTCCAGATGCCACTCAGTTCATCGGCCACCATGAAACAAAACTCTTTTTGTCCGCAGCATAACAAAATACGTTATATCGAATACATATTCTGTACAAACTCCATCACGTCCACCGACCTCTGAAAAGCATAATAGCGCTACATAATTATCATTGCATTTGCGATTTAGCCAAAATACCAGTAATTCCAAAATGCCATTTAGTCGGAAACAGTTTTAACCCTCCAGATGGTGTTTTTGGAAGGAAAGAACGAAAAGTACACAGGCCATACCAGAGTTTTATGAGGCGGTCTTTGGGTAAGTTACCACCGTTTTTAAACTTGTAATTGACAACATTTCTTGTCAGGAGGACTATATTTTCTCAAACTGCAAAATATACTGGGTCATTTAATTTTCAGCTATATAAGCGAGTGATGACTGAGAAATGAACCTAGAATAGAAAAAATCGAAAGAGGAAGTAGTCTACAATGTGGGCATTGATGATGGAAGGACAATATGCCGCAGAGGGAAGTTCTGACATATAGTACAATCCAATGCATTGGAGAAATAAGTTGCCTAAATTTCAAGAAAGTAAAGGACATTTTCAGTCTCCCTACAACCCATTTCGGGCAAGATTATAAGAAACGAAAATACCTAAAATTGTATGCACAAGTGATTTACTAACAGCAGCAACAAAGAAGAGCTCAAGATGAGGAGAAAAGGGAAACGTACTCTGATTGTGGTGTTGAGCAAAGCTTAAAATTTTGAGACTAATGCGCCTGCTTTCTAAAGCTTTCTTAAATTCTCTGTTTAGAGTTCAGGCTATTGTATTTTTGTGTTATAATAAATCATTATGTATTCTGAAAAGTAAAAGAGATTTTCGTTTCCTTTTATTTCTTTTTTTTTCCGTATCTGAACAGAGTTTAGCTTGCATGTTTTGTTAAATATGTTCCCCTATAGATATATACATTGTAATAGATATAACAAATGTAAATATTTAAAAAAAAGTAATGTTTGCTAATTAGTCTTCTTTTGTACAAATATTCACAACCATCCTCATTACTGTTCCAAAATCCTTTATGTCCGTGCTCATTAAAAATACATAGTTATATTCATTATATTTTAATTTTTTCAGAGTGGTTCTTACCCTATGACTTTACACAACCGCTTCAAATTGTATATACAGAGTGAGGCATTTATAATGTCGGGGCCATTTTACTACGAAACGAAGGGCAAAATCAAAAAATGCTTCAGACAAAATTTGAAGTGCTCTTAGAGAGACATAAAATAGTGACTTTAACTGGTCCTCCTTGAAATACCATCCTTAAGGTCATTCAAGGTCAGATTGCTTTTAGCCAATGGAATGGTGTTTTTTCTCGGGAATGGAAAGAGCATTCAACTTTTAGTATAAAGCGAAGACACATCTACAGTAACTAATAATACGTCATCATAATTATTTAAATCCAAAGACTTCAACATTTCTAAAAAATAAAAGGAATCTTTAATATAAGAGGATCTGGAAGAGGCTATGAGTTTGATATAAAAATCAAATAGGGCTGAAATTCTCTCAGCAGTGGCAGCCCCACTGAGAGAATTTCAGCCCTACTAATAATACGTCATCATAATTATTTAAATCCAAAGACTTCAAAATTTCTAAAAAAATAAAAGGAATCTTTAATATAAGAGGATCTGGAAGAGGCTATGGGTTTGATATAAAAATCAACAAGGGCTGAAATTTTCTCAGTGGGGCTGCCACTGCTGAGAGAATTTCAGCCCTTGTTGATTTTTATATCAAACCCATAGCCTCTTCCAGATCCTCTTATATTAAAGATTCCTTTTATTTTTTTAGAAATTTTGAAGTCTTTGGATTTAAATAATTATGATGACGTATTATTAGTTACTGTAGATGTGTCTTCGCTTTACACCAATATCCCCCACAACAAGGGTTTAGAAGCTTTAGCCTACTTTTTAGATAGATTAAACTTAGCTCAGACTCCTTCCAATGATTTTATTTGCCAATTAGCATATTTTGTCTTCACACATAATGTATTTGTATTTGAGGGTCAATATTTTCTTCAAGTCAAGGGGATAGCCATGGGGACCAGAATGGCTCCATCTTACGCCAATCTGTATATGGCCAAACTTGAAGAAGAATTTCTACGTTCAGAACCCTTAGCACCGTTGGTGTGGCGCAGATTCATTGACGATATTTTCATCATTTGTACTCATGGTATTACTGCATTTGATGGTTTCTTCAATAGGCTGAACACCAACTATCCAGTTAAGTTCACATCCACAGTTTCCCGTACTCAAGCTGTCTCCTGGATGTGGAAATTCAGTTAGTCAATAAGCAATTTTTGACATCAATTCATGTTAAACCTACTAACTTACAGCAGTACTTATATTTCTAAAGTTGCCATCCATCACATTTAAAAAAAGGTCATTCCCTTTTCTTTGTCACTACGAGGACACCGAATCTGCAATAACGACTCAGCTCTGGATAGATACATCACCCAATTAACTGACAAATTAGTTAACAGGGGTTACCCCCCTTCCCTGGTAAAAACCAAAGTCCAGGCCTCCCATTAGAAGCATACTCCTAAGACTCGTAAACCAGCAGATATTGACCCATTGAATTTCACAATGACATATTTTCCGGGCATTGAAAGACTCAAAGCTGTCCTAAAAGACAACTTCCATATTCTCACTCAAAATCAGCTAACTGCATCATTTTTTTCAGACATTACCAAGGCTATGTTTCCGGTCGGCTCGCAATCTCAGGAGCATTTTTCGCAGAAATATTGATTATCCTCAGCCCTCCTTCTCTACACTTGGCTCATATCCGTGCAACCGCCCTAAATGTAAGACTTGTGCCTTGATATCCCCATGCTCGTCTTTTGTTAGTCCGAATCTGAAATCAGAGTTTAAAATTCACTCATTTTTCAACTGCACCTCTACGACTGTTATATATTTACTTAAATGCAAATTTTGTCCAGCTTTTTATATTGGACTAGCCTCCACCAAGGTATCTATTAGAATGAACAATTACAGGCATTCGGTTAAAATCTGTTCTCCATTGCCGGTATCACAACATGCCAATTTTCACCAGGCTACGTTCGATAACTGTTTCTCCCTTATTCTCATAGATGCCGCTCCTCCATCCAAACATACCTTACTTAGAGACGTAGAGATGGCAGCAATAGTTTTGCATAAAGTCCGTATTCCTCCAGGCCTCAATATTTCCTTGTAATACTGCCAGGTTTGCCAAACTACTTTGTTCAGCTAGAGTTGGCAGTTTTGTTGCCACGTCACATCCCTTATGCCTCACTAAGACGCCGCCTGCCACAGCTCAGTTCATTCTCAGCACGTGACCAAGAGCCAAGCTCGAAATATAGTGTGATTTTAGTGTTCAGTTTTACGGTTTTTAATGTGAAATTTTATGTCAACTTTTTATATTGCATTCTCTGTGGTTTTTTTATGAATTTTATGCTTTTTAGAAGTTTTTATTGTTCCATTAATAGTATATATATAAGCTAGGGTTGATATATGATGATGCATTGGACAAATAAAACAGCAAATATTATTCACTTACTTTCACTTCTCTCTCTTTTATTTTGTTGTTGCTGTGAAGGAAACTCATTTTTTTATAAGCAGATGCTCGTTTGTTGACATCGGTACACAAACAGTGCTCATTGTTGCCAATTCAAACCTAAAAGGTCATTTTTCTCAGTCAGTTCCACTTCGTTTTAAATTATGAATGTTCATACAGGATCAATGTCAAGAATGATGTGGTTTACGTTTATGACGAAGCTCATAAGAACGCTAGAGCAGCTTGCAACTTATATGGAGATTGATATCCTGAAAGGGGGCAGCCGTCTATTAGAAATTTTCAACAACTTGCGAACTTAATTTCCGAAACGGGAGGTGTCGCATCAAGAAAACACCATCGAATGAGAAGTGCTACTGGGGAAAATTCGGAAGTCGCTGTATTAGCTGCAGTTACTGTTAATCCTCAAGTTCCCGTCAACTGGAACATGATTCGAGAATCTCTCAAAGGAGTATTCTTCCAATACTTAAGGGTCACAAATACCATCCATATCACATTAACCTACACAAACCCCTTCATGGGGATACTTTTCAGCAGCGTGTTGAATTTTGCCAATAGGCTCCACTACAAATTCAAAACTTAACTTAATATGGTATCAAAACGATAGTTGTCCATCTCATTACTCAACTGTAGCTAGAGAAATATTGAGCAGAGAGTATCCTGGTCGATGGGTTGGACGCAGAGGACCAGTTCATTGACCTGCCCATTCTCCTGATCTCATTTCTCCATACTTTTTATGGGGATACATTAAAGATAAAGTTTATGGGGAAGTACCAACTACACCTGGTAAACTACGTCAACAAATTAGGAATGTCTGTGCAAGAATTAACGAATAAATGTTGAGACATGTTCATGGATCTTTTAAAGCACGTTTTCGGAAATGCATCGAAATTAATGTCCATATTTTCGAGCATTTACTGAATTGAAATAGTTTGTAATATGAACATGATATTGTTTCAATTATGATTATAACTGTGCTGTACGTATTGTACGTAAATTTATGCCAGTAAAGTGAAAGTGAACGGAAGACATTTGCTGTTTTATTTGTCCAATATCTCACCATCTATCACCCCTAGCTGATAGATATAATAGAACTTTTATACAGAAAATTAAATGTTCATTCCATTTTCCGAGAAAAAATACACCATTGCATTTGAAAAAATAATTTAACCTTGAAATGGTCTTGAGAATGACATTTCAAGGACGACTTAAGGGCTCTATCTTATGTCCCTCTAAGGGCATTTTAAATTTAGTCTGAGGAATTTTTTGATTTTACCCTTCTTTTGGAATAAAATGGCCTCGGCACTATAAATGCCTCATCCTGTATTTAATAATGAAATAATATAAAAAATAAAATAAATCATTCTCTCTTATAGGAGAGGAGTGACAGTTTTTCCTCATTTCTTGGAAAAGGTACTTACCGTAATTTGTTAATGTACAATTGAAAATTATATTTAGAATTTATTTATTGATTTGTTTACATTTTATTGTAAAATTATTTCAATAATTTCGTATAAATCGAAAATGTATTTTTACGTAATAACGTCGCTTTATCATGTATTATAAGTCAAAATAATGATTTAAAATGTATATTTGTTCTACATATTAAAATTAAACACAGCTTTACAGCACTGAGCAAAAAATATTAATTATTTGTTTCATGTAACAACTGCTTTTTTATTTCTGGAATGAAAACATAGCAGAGGTCACAATGTTATTTTCTTTCATTCTACGCCTTTGGCCAGTAACAATTAAAGTATACTTTGACAATCCTTTCTGAGTCAACATATGCACCTCAAACCAGACACTTTTCAACACAGCACCAGAGGCCCTCTACCATAAGATCACTTGGTGAAACAGTTCCTGGTATCTCATTAATTAGTAGTCATTTAATATTCACAGCGTAAATTAGAAAAATAGTGTATTATTTACAGCTGTTTGGTGTTATTTGATTGAAAGGGTTTTATCACGCATTTATTATGTATAGAGTCACGATCGAGCAGTGTTCAGAGCTGATAAAAATGTATATAATATATTATTTTAAGTAAAATGTGCAATTATACGTTAAAATGCTCATAGCAATGTCTGGAATGACTCTTTTCTCTTACTCGGGCGACGAATGGACGAGCTCTCAATATTAGAAAATTGACTTTAATGTTCTCTGGTATGTAAGCAAAGAGGCTTGTTTCCCTTAGGCGGTGAAGCACTCAAGTTAGCGTGTGAAACACGCACAGAGTTAAGTTAGAATGCAATGACTAGCGACCGCAATTCGTTCGAAGTCAAACTGAGAGCCTATAGCAAAGGTTGTAGTAAAAGTAGAAAAATCTGGCAAATAAAGGTCTCTAATGACATCAAGCCAGCCTATGAGAAAGGCTGATAGAAAATGGGCGTGAAATATCGCGTGAGTTTTTAGCAACAGCGTAAGATTTTTGTTGAGTACATAAGGAGTCAATCTCCTCACAAACGCATTCAATTCAATTCAGTTTTAGCAGTTTCAGATCCACCACAATCCAAATCAGTTTAGCAGTTTCAATTCAGTTAATTAGTTATTCCCTGCGGCAAGATACGACGGCGCCAGGCAGTCCGGGGAAGAATGACCTAAGTGCATGAAACAAAGTTAATGCTACGCTTGCTGTTATACGCTTTTACGTTAAGCATAGAGGAGAATTTATACAGGTTAGAAATATTCGCCTTGATCCTCACGACGAGTTAGAATAAGCGTATACGTTAAGCATCGAAGAGAAGTTATAAGTTATTTAGGCTAGAAATACTTGTCTTCATATTCGTGACAGGTTAGAATGCGCTTATACGTTAAGCATCGAAGAGAAGTTATAAGTTATTTAGACTAGAAATACTTGTCTTGATATTCGTGACAGGTTAGAATGCGCTTATACTTAAGCATCGAAGAGAAGTTAATTTACTTAGGATAGAGATGTTCGCCTTGATCATTACGACGAGCTAAAGCAACGCCTACTCAGAACTTCACGCTATTTAGAAAGTTCACGCAGTCGTCAGTTTCACTTCGCCCGGCTGACCGAGATGAGACAAGATAACGCCAAGAGAAACACATATGACCAATAAATTTTATCACTAAGCTACATGGTGTTATATGTCATTGTTTCCCTCTTGCCATTTCCTTTCTCAGTCCTGTCGAGCTGTTGCTCACAAAGCTCTGGCGGAATACCCAGAGAAACACTCTCCGAGGAAGAGTTGGTGACCTGAAACAGCTGCAAGATGGACATTCAGTAATCATCCATTTCATCGGAGCGGCTCCATCGCTACAAGCTGACACACGAAATCTTTTCCTAACCTCCTTCAAATTTTGGTCCCCAATGTGGAGCCATCCATCCCAGGTAGTCAACAATCCAGTACTTACTCAATAGTCACGTTCCCTCTCAATTGTAAATGAAAAAAAGTTAATATTTTCTTCACTTTCTTTTGAAAGGCGCTCCCTTTTATTTTAACATTACTATGTATCATTTCTGGAATGTCTGATTAGAACTGGCAACATAGGGATGATCACAAGCTTTTTGCAGACCATTCACGTATTCCGTACTTGTCTTCAGAGCCTTAACGGCAAAATATCGTTAGGTCACGCCTTTATGGGTTCAGTCACAACGAATTTGTAATCAGACATCTCAAAAAATTACTCACATTAGAAACCAGAAGGCTCTATCTTACTATTAGTTCCCACATTGATAAAAGTAACTTATCCCCCCCTATTCAGCTTGGGATGTTAGAGGGAATAACAGAGATATTGGAGGTTATTGCCAGGGCTCTTCTCATTTCTGAATTCTCTTTAAGTATCCGTTGTAATAACTTGTTTCGTAAAATGGGATGAAAATTTCATTCTAAATCTCATTGTTATAAGAGTGTGTGTCTATATGCGACCTATAGTTTCTTCAATTGTCACATGAATCTATAAAAATGCGTGAATAATCTCTATGAATTCCCTCAGTTGAAAAACAAGAACAACGAGCTTCTCTACAGGAAATGATAGGTAAATGTTTTATTTCAATTTGAATTTTGTGACTCCATGCTCGGATCCTATAACTCCTTTTGAGAAAATAGCATTTAAAGTTAACAGAATTACGAAAGATGCACGGTCCTGTTCCTAGGAAAGGTCCTGGTGGTGTAGTGGTTACCATACTTGCCTCCTAAATCCAAAATCGCGGGTTCGAACCCGGCCAGGACCGATGGATTTTTCGGGCGTAAAAATCGTAAGTATGGCTTCCTTCGGAAGAGAAGTAAAGCCGTGGGTCCCGTGTCGTACATTTACGGCACGAAAAAGAACCTCAAGCCTGAAAGAGAGACCTCTGAGCAATTGTCGGCCGTTTCACGTCCTGAGTTCAATGGGACGCTGATGACCTGAGATGGTAAAGAGTGTCCATAAATAAATAAATAAATAAATAAATAAAGATGTACACGTCCTCCTCCATGGAAAATGTATCAATAATAGGAAATGTGGTACATGAATTGAGTTGGAAGGTCAAACAGAAGGTCAAACAGCATTATCTAAAAAAAAAATTACTACTTGTGGTTTTTTGAAGTTCATGCACAGTGCCACAGTATTAATTATAAAATCTCATGTGCTCCATTTATTTTGAAGGCCACGAGTCGCCACGACACAGCAGATATAAATTAAGGGAATTCAATGTGAGCGTCTCATGCCTCAAACACGTCAAATACTGGAAGTGTTAATGATTGTTTCAAAACTATTTCTTTCAAAGAAAGAAATGCTACACTGCAATTAGCACTTCTATGTTCTTGAAGTAACTTATTTAACCTGTTCTGTGAGTGCTTTAATAATGACAACATTTATCTGTACTATACTTATTGTATTGAATCATTCATTTAAATTTACAAACAATGAATATGAATTACGTAACTCAAAAATTTCAATTTTCTGAATCGCTAGTTAACTGACATACTTGAATAATTCTTGTGTTTCAGTCTGTGAGTTCAAACATTCCCCTACATTAATGGAAATTGTACACTTCAGGACCTTTACTTTAGATACAAAAACGTGTGTAGGAATATTCACTGCATTGTAATTTTGAAACTATATTTGCAATAAATTCAAAATTTCCATACACTAAAGCAGCCTGTAATTTTACTAAGCTACAATATCTAAAGATTCTACCTTTTCCAACTAATTTTTTACAGGTGTACTTTTGAAAGTAGATTGAGCGGAAAATGTTTCCACAAGATCAAAATATTTGTATATGTACTGTACTGTATATATTTAAACCAACAATTGGTTCTGGGTATAAAAAAAAAAAACGTTTCACCATGGTTTTCATCTATATAAGAATGGTGTCAGTTTTTTTACTTTCCTGGACAATTGAAAACACAAATTTTCGTTTGTGGATACTATTGAATTAAGGTAATTTAAATTCCATTGTAAAAATCATAAAAATTAATTTGTGAACCTGTGCCAGACATCGTTTTATATTATATTAATAAATACAAGTAAATTTACATGAATCAGGAAGAAATAATAGGTTTAATTCATTAAAGACCTTATACGTAATTGTTAATATATTTTAAACGCCGGAAACAGCTACAAACTCGCGGTTTCTTACAACAGATAAATAAGTTAAACAAAGTCACAGAAATTAAAATGTTTAATATTGGGAAAAAAAGATACAATTAAACAATAATTTGCAAAGATCTGGCAAGGAGGGTATTATTTTTATTGAATGGTGGGGATTTGCTTCCCTACCGACCTTCTTGGGTGTGCAAAATCTGGTAGAAAGGGGGCTATTTTATTGATTTGACTAAATATTCATTAAATTTTTAGGTATTAGCATATTTTCATGAACAACCATTTGTTATTGAATGGTGGATGTGAAACATATTGTGTTTGTAAAATATATTTACAATGGAATAAACAAACATAAAAAATATTTCTCACTTACATTGAAACAATAATGATAATGAGAAGAATTTATGTTGCCATGAAAAAAGTTTGCCCTTGAACCAGTCACCACGAAGAATCGATCTCCCCTAACCTCTAATGGGATTACAATGTTTTCCCCGTGGTAGAGGGGGGGAGGTTTTCACCATTTACCTAATAATGGCATTTCAATATTTAGGAATTTCTTTCACAGCGGTTTCCTCCCTTTACCTGTTAATGGCATTTCAACTCCATGGGTCAGGTGTTTCTTACTTGCTAAGAATGTTCCAGCCTTCACGCCATTAACAGCATTGGGCTTTAGGAATGTACAGTATGGAGAACTAACTTCATTGGCTAAAAACCATGTGGACGAGACAATTACACATGCGCAGTAGGGAAAACCAATCTCGTGGCGAGCATCATCATTGCAACAGGCAATAAGTTATTCCGCTGTTACATTCTCATCTGTATCACACCGCTTATAATAAAATACACTTATGTATGATTTGTAATTGTCATATTTCACATTTACTTGTTTTCATTCCTCTCTACCATCTTCCTCTACCTCACTATTACGAAAGTATTTCACCATGAAGTTACCGAGTTCAATATGTCTTAAAGTTTGATTAATCATTTTCAAGTGTACGTACAACGCAAATTATAGACAGGGGTCTACACAATAAAATATTAGAACATTTGTGTTTTTATTACGATAATTCACTAAATAAAACACACCGTGTTACTTAAACATATCGTAATCAATTTTTTACTTTGAGAAAATATGTTGCCAGAAAAAAATATTTTCACACATTTACTCTTACAAAAAATAAAATAAAGGTGTTATCCCTTAAAGTAAACGAGTTCCATATTGCATAAAATGAAATCAGACGTGTCGCAAAAACCTTAACTGCTTGTGAAGTGACAAAATGCTCTGCCATTGACATTGGTGTGAAATATGTTAGGGGAGATCTGATGGACGCTCCAAAAACTTTACATTTGGCATTATAATTTTATCTTTAAACCAACACGTAAAACTTTGTTAGTAGACTGAATATCAACTTCAGGCAGCGAGGCGTTAATATCACCCAACGTGAAGGAACAAACTTTTCCTCATGAACATCTTGCTTATATGGAAATGTACATGCTATTAGATATAACTCTCATATTAGGTATTTTTTATCATAAATATATCGAAACAGACTAAAAGTTGTACCTAATATAAATAACAATACATTTTTTGTAATATATTTCTATTCCAAAATGCATCGTTGAATGAATCATTAATTTACAGCCAGTGAAAAAATCTTTAAATACATTTTTTGCAAAGTTAACAGCTTTTTATTTCTAATATTCATTTTATTCATTAAAAGTGATTCGTTGCAGTTACATTATTCTTTTTACACAACATAACCTTTTTGCAAAGTTAAACCGTATGTATGACACATTTTCGCAATCAGGCGTATTTTATTTACGAACATTATATTGAGTTGGCATTAATTTAACAAATACTATACACAGTTCGCCATATTGCTTGCCAATAAATAATAATAATAATAATAATAATAATAATAATAATAATAATAATAATAATAATAATAATAATAATAGTAGTAGTAGTAGTAGTAGTAGTAGTAGTAGTAGTAGTAGTAGTAGTAGTAATAATAATAACAACAGTTATGATGAATGATTTAAAAAAAATCATTTTTATTCCAAAACGTATTTGAAGGAATTATTCATTTACAATTGGTAAAAATGTTGTTTAATCACATCTTTTTTCCCCCAATATTAAGCAGTTTTTTGTTTCTAATATTCACTAACGTTACCTATTTGAAGGAAAAAAGTTAGGTTAAAAAAAGACTAAATTTTTAAATAAATAAAACTAAGTTATGACAATGAAAGAGTATTTCTTAATATGAGAAAAACATCAGCTTAAGCCACAATAAAATCATAGCCTCAATGATGGTGGTGAAATATATTGGGTATTTAGAAAAGATATACAGTCAAATATACATAAGTGAAACTTCTGCAACTGAAATTGTTGATATCTTTAAGTAATTTGGATTTCCTGTTAGTGTCATTTATTATTTATATATAACAACAGATTTTGCATAACTTGCAAGTTCTATTATTTAAATTTTTCTTCCCTTAGAAGTACAAAAATATAGTTCAACTAAAAGTTAAGATAAAACTGAATGTGTAAAGGCATATGGATGAATTGGATAAAGTACAATTACTTTAAAAAGTAATGTAATTATCATTTTCCTATCTTTGGCAATGCACTTTATGAATCAACCCATTAATGCAAATTCTACCCATCAATGGGTAGCTGTACTACAAGTGTAGTACAATGAGCACCACTATGATGGGATGAGGAAGGGCATGTAATAACCTATCTTCAAATTCTATTCTTTTGAAACAAATCCTAAGCTATGCTTTGTTATGAAAAGCTAAATTCCTGAAAAGCAAAGTAGTATGTGGACAATTTTGACTTCCTTCTGTTCATAGTTACAACATAGTTTAAGCTGTAATGGCATTCCCTAAGTGCTTTTAAATAAAATGGTTACAGCCTTTTTAGATAGAAATAAGCCAAAGTTTTGGCATGATAATTAGAACAAGGGAAAGATTTTTGGATTTATTTGGTGCAGTAAGTAAACACTATGGAGAACAAGCCAGTATTAAAGACTTACAATTAAGATTGATTATGAATTTGAATAAGATGTTATTAAAAAGAATGTCATAGCAGAATTAGGTATTCTAGTTAGTATGTTGCTATTAACCATTTTAAAAACAAAAACATAAGTAATTAATAACACTGGGCAAGAGACACATTTATGACATTTCAAAACATCAAATTATCCTTAATTGGAGGAAACAATATTTCAGTAGGTGAAGTGCATCAGGAACAAAACTATTCAAGGTAAGGTGCATTATTTCGTGAACAGGCACAAAATTTTGCTATAGTTTGGGACTGAATCATTGCCGGTAAGCATTATGTGGTTATATAAATTTAAATAATGAAAATATTCATAAAGCAATATCAGGGAGAGTGCTGAAGATGTAAACCAGCTGGAAAATTTGGTAGAAAATGGGATGCTGCAAAATATGAACAGAAATTAAGGCTTTTGCTCAAATATAATTATGAGTAAAATACTCTAGACTTAGCATAAAACATTAGATGCAAACATTACATTAGCACGTATTAATATTCAGTAGTTGAGCTAAATAAATTTAATATATTGTATCATTAAAGAAATTTTTAATACAAAATTCTTAGTTGAACTGCCAAATAATTAGTATTATTCATAAAATTACACAAGATTATGGATACATTTTTTGTGTTCTATGTCTCCAATTTTTATAACTTGAAATCTTCTTGTTAGTTTACAAAAGTACTTAAAGATATCAAGATTTGACTACATATCATTCTATGCTAATCATTTAAAAATAAAACCAGAGCTTACTTTATGCAGGTATTTGTAGTAATTTTAATATTTCTGCCATTAATATTTTTATTCATAAAGTATGAAGAATTAGTGAGTACTCAATACCTTTCCACAGCAAATCTTAGTGTACCATATTCCATGTTATGCAACAGCTGAGTAAGCATCAGCAATTTATTTTGTTTTAGGTTTCTGAAATATGCACTTATTGTATATCAAATCGATAACATTAACTATAGTTCTATATAAGGCAATGAGTCCACAAATGCCTAAAAGCACTTTACTTGCATTTTCAGCACATTAGTATAAATTCAGCTTCAGGTATATATATTTATGTATATTTTCCGCATTCTACCATCAGCTACTGATACTAATATTTTCCAAGCTAGGCTTCAGCATTCCATACTCCTAACACGCTCTCTTGGACTTGATCAGGCTATTCATATAGGACTGCAGTTATTCAAAAGAGTACACACTTTCCCCATGGTCTATAGGTGTGTGCATCAGCTTTTCTTGTACTTTAATGCATTATAAATAAAATGAGATGGATCAACTCTCAGTATTCCATTTCAAAAATTCCATTGTTTCTGATAACATCAGCATTTGGAGTTCAGAGATATTTGAAAAATTCTTTCTCATTATGAAAATACTTGTAGAGTCTGGGGAAAAAAAATCTAAACAAGTGAACAAACTTGCAAGAGTGTGGGGAAAAGAGAAAGAAGAAAAAATAAAACTAAATAAGACATTGAATAATATGTTCTACATTTGGAAATGCTGCTAAAAATTCTCTTGGACGTCCCTTGCTATAATTACACTTTTAAGTACAATAGACTACAAAATTAGGCCAATAAAAATAAAATTAGAACTATAGAAGAATTATGACTTTGCAATCCTGAACAAGTGACCATATTTTAACAGTATCTTAAATAATGTTTTCAATATCACACCCTCGTCTAATCTGAAAGGACATTTAACTTCTCAATATAATGAAAATTCTATCACACTCGCAAAGTGCCCCTCCAAGTAATTAAGATGGTGCTTGGGATGTCATCAATTGCAGAGAATAATTAGTAAATTATTTTTTAAACAATATTTGAGACCAATGGATATGGAATAATAATTTAACACTCCTTCAGGCACAGCAAACCTCTCTAAGCCAGAGGTATTCAGATAAATATAGCACACACATCTTCCTAATTTCACAGCTTTGCCCAAAGTGATTTCTATGTTTGGGGAGATTTAAAGGAAATTAAGTACTGAACACAGCCTGACAATCTATAAGCTCACTCATTGCTAGATACTATTAATTGCTCAAAGGTAACTGCAACATGTGACAATTTAATTTGAAATGGTGAACATCTACAAGAAAGCTTAGCTGAGGGAAATGTATACAGTAGAAGCCTGATATAGTACAGTTACCAGTGGACATATTTGCTCCCACATTATATTCAAATGCAACTGCAGGATGCTACAGAATATCAAAGTGTGAATCATGTGAAGGTATAATAAGTTTCTAACCTAGTGCACTCTTCTGTGTACATAAATTTTAATTGTAGTTTAACATAAACAAATGAAAAACAATCAATAATTATACCATTTACTTTAAGAAATTTATATACAGAATGCTGCTCATATTTAATCATTTACAACTACAGAGGGTGTAATTTTGAAACTCTCTTAAAAAGTACATTAGTTTTGTTTGTCAAACTAAAGCACTGAGTATATCCTCTATACACTATTTTATACTAGCAATATGGAGAAGATGGAGGCTGTTCGATTCATGTTTTCCACATCCAATAGAGAAGTATATCATATATATAAACATATTATTACTTCATTAACATCTGTAACATCTTTCACTTACATCTCATTTACATTACCATTTTTGTTCTCTACAGCATCGATATCTTTATCAGTTGTACACCCCAAAATAGCCTTACCATTATCAATATATATCCAGCCATTTAAATCACCAATATGCATACTCTAAAACACTTTCTGTGAGCTTGGGGTTGAAGCAATTTTTATTGATGACATCATATTCAAAGGAACATTTTTTCTACCATTTCTGAATTATAGTTGGAGCCGTGCTTCTCCATGCAGGGACTCTTGAATAAGCAGCAGTCTTGAGATTTATTGATTTAAGGAAAATTTCCATTTCTTCTAGAATTCACTAAGCTGAAGTTGAAGAGATGTTACAGGAAGTTCAGATCCAAAATAACAACGAAGACAATTACAAAGAACGAGAAGTATTAGGCAATGAAGAAGGAAATAACAGGTTTTGAAGTTGCAAATATGGCAAAGATGGGAAACATGGAAAACCAAAATGTTGCCAAAGAATTCTTACACATGTACTCTCAACATAGTGACACACCTTCCTGGGTCAGTCCTGGTGGTCTAGTGGTAACCATATTTGCCTCCTAAACCCAAAATTGTGGGTTCAATCCTAGCCAGGGGTTAATGGATTTTTTCAAGTATAAAAATCGTATGGCTTCCTTCGGAAGAGAAGTAAAGCCATCAGTCCCGTATCACATATTTACAGCACAAAAAAACCTCAAGCCTTAAAGAAAAGGCCTCAAAATTAATGGCCATTTCATACCCTGAATTAAATGAATGCTGGTAACCTGAGATGTTAAAGAGCGTCCATAAATAAACCAAATTAATATATAAAAATCAACACCTTCCCGGTGTAAAATGTTTGTCTGTCGAGCAGCTCTTTTAGAGTACTGGGAACTGTTCTTTGATGTGGTATGTTTACAGACATTTGTTGAAAGTACTACTAAATACATTGAGAACATCCAGAAGAAACTTCTTCATACACATGCACAGCAAACCAACATGACTGAAATAAAGGTGTTCCTGGGGTCACTTTATTCTGCTCCAGTAATGGAAGCAAATCCTCTCAGTCTGAAAGATTTGTGGAGAACCATCAGCTCTGGAGTTGAAATGTTCCATCTTGAAATGGGTATTACCAGAATTAGGTTTCTTTTTGATGCTCATGATTTGTTATAAAGAAACAAGGACCAAATAATGAAAACAGGCCATTTGACACCAATAAGCAATGCTTTTGATAAAATAGCAAATTTTATGAAAAATGTACATTATTTCTGAATAAACGACAGTGTATAAAAAACTAGAAGGCTACTGCAGAAGATGTCAATTTTGACAATATGTGCCAAAAAGAATGGCATTAAAATTTTTTCAGCTCTTAGTACCAGCATTTTCTACACTTTCAACTAGAAGGTCCTTTCAGTGTGGGTAATACACAATATGAGTTGGTTCAGCAACTATATAAGTCTTTTACTGTACTTCTTAAAGTGTCTGTTTGCATGATTCATTATGGAATAAGCACGAGTGAAAGGCCTCTGGTTACCAATGGTGCAACTGCCAGGAGTACCAGTATCCTGTAGTGGTATAGCAATGATTGAAACACACAGAATTATAATTATCATGTTTATGTCCTTACATATCATTCAAAACACAATTTTGAAGCTTACATGATACTGTTTCAATATCCTGTAAAGGGGCTACAACTTCTTGTTCTGAGCTTATTACAACATTTTCTAATGAGCATGATTTGCAAATTACACTTTTTTCTAGGAGTTTTGAAGCACCAGAGGAAAGGCTGAAATCATGATAATGTTCACATTCAAGCTCTGAATTTTCACTTTTTGTACGCATTCTTTCTTCATGCATTATGCCTGGAACAAAATAGGGATTGCGATGCCACATAGATATTTTGCGCTGTGCAGTAGTTACATGGGCAACACATAACATGTTCACACATGTTGCATGCAGCTTTCTTCTTTTTTGCTTAATGATTGCTTTTTCTTTTAAATAGTCTTGCCTACTTTGTGTCACAGTGCTCAGCATTCCCAGTTCATGCAGAGCTGCATCTAAACCAGACAGTAGTGCCATCTTCACCTGGAATAATTTAAATCAAAGTAAACTTATTACTACATGGTTTTTACTTCACTAATTGCAAAGGTAAAAAATACAATGCATAAATGTTTAAAACTGTTGGAAAAAAATAACTTTAATTCTAGTTTTAAGTACCACTTTAGTTTTGAGGTTATAGCATGTTAAGACATCAGCATAAATTACATTGTAGAATGTAATTTGCATTAATCTTCTTTCACATATCTAACTATATATATTTTTTAAGATCAATACCTTAATTTGCATTTTGTTTGCTATTCAACAATTATAAAAGACATGAAATGTCACTCTTGCATATAGAAAATCTGTACTGGTATTGTCACTTCTTTTAGAGCAAAATTTGTGTTTGGCAACTAATTCCTATGGGTCATACTACTATCAGCAACAATAGTTTTTAATAAATTCAGACATTTAATAAGCTTATCTGTAAGATAAACCTTGATATTTTCAACTATCTTGTCAGAAACTGATCATTCATTTTACCAATTGGGAATAAAATATCAGAGGCATTTAGCAGGAAACCTAATGACACATTTTTCTTGTTATCAGCTTCTTATGAATGTTCATTTAGCTTGGTATTTATTAGTGTATTATTTTCAACTTTACTATCAAACTACAAGATACTAGATTGCAATGTAGAAGTCTTCTACTGCTAATAAATCTTTCTCCTCTAAAAACTCAACAATGTCAAAACGTAAAAACTTTTGATCGATAAAGTCATTGCAATATGAGCGGGTATAGCCTGCAAAAATTTATATAGTATTAAACAAAAATGTAAATAATTGTTTTATAAACAATTTTTGTTTTAAAAATTGTTTTATAAACAATGCAAAAATTTATATAGTATCAAACAAAAATGTAAATAATTGTTTCATAATCATTAAAAAAAAAATTATTGATAGACCATACTATCTGCTCATATGTATACTAATCTAGTAGGAGTAATGTTTTGAATGCAAATAATAACAGTTGCCCCCTGCTCTCTTTTAGATTTCTGAATAATAACTTGATTCAGATTTTTTCCCTGAAAGATGACAGCCTGTTCATTGTTCAGACATATCATATTCAGTAACAAATATACCATGGGTGACCGAGATCGTTAAAACGGAGACTTGTGAATGGAGGGTCTGGGGTTTGATTACCAGCAGGAGCACCTGCCTTACTATGCAGGGGAGATACCCTAGAATTAGGCCTGAATGCTTCCTTCATTTAAAAAAAATCCTTTCCCAGCTTATCATTTAATCTCTATCATCAGTGTCCAAACCCCTGTGATGCCTCAATAGCTAAAACGGTTAAACACTATTTAAAAAAGGGGGGGGGGGAGAGTAACAAATGGTTTCCTCTAAATACGCAGTAAAGGCAAGATTCAACTGTGCCAAACAAAAACTGAGAATCTATCTCATTTAGATTTATTAACTACTGATTTTGTGCCCTTTATAACAATTATCTGACCCTCAGAAAATGTGCCAACTGCTTTAGCAGTATTTGATTTGTTTTAATGAAGTGCAAATTTAATCTTCATTTATCAGACAGCCCACTTTCATTCATTTCAAATACTTCCTCCTTTTTGTATTTTGGTCTGCATAACCTATAGATTGCCAAGTGATGTGTAACTATTAAAGTGCTTTTAATGATCAGCAAAACTTTAATGTTCAACCTAACAATAAAGAGTAAAGTAAAACTTTGTAGAGCTTCTGTCAAGCTCTGTTCAGTTATGCTGGTGTCCTGGACTTGCCGCTATCCAGATTTAAAAAAATGTTTTATTTTAGTACATCATTTAAAACTGTGCAATAGTGATACAAGTGTATTGACAATATTCCTCTTTTCAATATTTCTTTGAGGTTGGGGATACTTACTTCACAGCATCTACCACATAGCAGTTTATAATATTAAAAAAAAAAAAAAAAAACATACTCTACATGAGCTGAAATTTTTAATTTATCAATTTCTCTTTTATTATAATACTAATAGTGGCAAGATCTGTGAGGAATGTTGTAGCATGGAATAGAAGATGTTTGGAGTAGGCAGAAGAATTAACAAAGGCTTTTGGAGACCAGTTAGGATGACATTCAAGGCTATAGATAGATAAGTGATGTATGTTGTAATAAAAGAGAAAAATTCTTTGGTGCTATATAAAGAATCAGAGGAGGATAGTAGCAGGAAGGGATGTATTAACAATTGTAATAAGAAAAGGGAAGCACTAGCATGGTTTAGGTTAGGAGTATAAAGTATAAGGAGAAATTTTGAGAAGAGTATTTGTCCAGTGTGTGTGGGAATGAAAAATGCTGCACCTATATTGTTTCAATCAGCAGGAACAAAGGAGTAGAGGCAGAAAATGATAAAGGAGTAATGGTCGCCAATACCAGAGTAGTTGACAGTAAACAACATTTTTGGGGACCTATCTCAAATGAGGAATTTGGGGGATTATTTATATATAGTTAAAGATAAGTAGCTGTGGATGGTTAACAAATGAGTGTCTTGTGATTTGTTAAATTAGTTTTAAAAATGAGTGTCTTGTGATTTGTTAAATTAGTTTTAAAAATTTAGTAGTCATATATTTTGGATTTATAGTAATTAATCAACAAACACTGTTCTGAATTGAAGATGAGTTAGATTATGAAAAGTTTGTCCATTAATCAATTATTGATTAACTCAAGAAGATTGGAATACAGTATGAGCTTAAGAGAGCATAATGAAGAAAATAAGTTAGGAAAAGCATGGAAAGAGAACCCTATAGTGTTGTTAAAGAACTACCTGCAGTGGTGTTTGAACCTCTGTCTTTTGGAACTCCACTAGTAGACTACTGCCTAACCAAATTAGCAAGAATCACAGATGTTAGACATGGGATACCCCAATTATGTTGTCATTATTTTATTTTGAATTGCTTCATGAATTGGAATGAGAATAATTGTTTAATTTTTAATTTGGCAAAGAAACTTATAACACATAAATTGTATATGTGGGTGGGTCACAACTAAGAATGGCCAGAGTCAAATATGTGAAGATATCTTGTATACATTTTTTATTTTAGCATTTCAATAAGTACATCAATAAATCAGTTTATAATACTAATACAAATTAACTAAAATGTTAATTGGAATATTCACAGTGAAGCCAATCATATAATTGAAAACATTTTATGATACAGTCGAACTACACACTCTTATGCTTCACTTACTTGTTATTATTAATGACAAGTAAGTGAAGCATAAGAGTGTGTAGTTCGACTGTATCATAAAATGTTTTCAATTATAGTAATACAAATGATTCTTCTGGAAATACTTTGGCCATTTTATGTGGATAAAATTGTGGGAAAAATCCATATTACTACCTGGTCAAAAAGTAACATCACAATAAGGTCGAAATGACATAAATTTTGTTTTTAACAAAGTGGAATTTATAGCATCTGGAAATTACTGTTGCCACATTGGATTAAAGAAATGTGGCACTTGGTTGCCTCAGAGATTGCATTTATTGCTATACATATTAATAGTATTACTGACTGTAGTTTCGCTGGCATACATTGTACAAAATGCAAATGCTTCTAAAATCTTGGAAAGGTATTGGATGGTTGTTTTGAAGCATTATAAATGACTGTTTTAGGAACATCTAGAACTAAGCTTTTGATGATTTTGAATCTTATTTTTTGTGAGTTATATTGTTCGATTGGATATGAACATATTTCATGAAAAACTGAATCGTTTTGCATAAATTTGCTACAGCATTGTTAGAAGAAAAAATGTCACTTCTAGCATTTTTGTAATAAACGCAATTTAATGATTTAAATTTTTATTGATGCTTATGATAAAGTGTTTTTAATTCATGTATATAACCAAATTCAGTTCTTTGTTTCTTCCATTTTCTTGATTTCTTTTAGTGAATTGTGTGAATAAACACAACCACTAATAATATGATACATATATGGTAGTGTTGTTACATTTTCATATTCAATTAACGCACCTGGTGGTTATTTATTACTTTTTTCCCCCCTTTAAAGTGTTTGTAATGTTTAAGTAGGAATCACAATTATATAAGAAAATATACTGAATGCTTTTGAATATAACTGGCTAACAGTTTGGGATGAATGTCTGGTCATATTTGCATGTATATTCTTAGCATAAATAAATAAATAATAAGATGAGGGTACTGATAATCCAGTAGTAGATTACTGATCAGCCAGAGACAGATATATATAGTGCATAAATTATTTGTTTAAAATGACGGTTTGATGTAATTATAATATAAATATATTGTTTGCATAAGAATTTGTAATGGCAACACCTAAAAAGTGGCCAGGGTTAGAAGTAGGTGGTTGACATTTTGTCTATTCCTTGGCACATCAATCAATAAAAATACCCAATGGTCACACAGAGAGGCAATAATAATTAAAATGTTATAATTGGCAGTATTTATTAAAGAAAAATCCTCTACATTCACTTGTGCAAGCTTAAATAGTGACAATTTTGTTTTCAAGTTCTAAGTATTCTTTATTGGACTAGCAGAATATATATTAACAGGGATAGGGCAGGTTTGCTAGCACTTGCAGTTAATAAATCAAAAAAGATTTTGCATTCTCATTTGAAAGGCTGGGCGATATATTAACCACGTAGCACTGCTCTTCTATTCCCCACATTAGAATCAAGGAAAATCATTCCATTTTTGTATCTTAGCATGTCATAGATAATTTAAGTGACTAATGTATTCATTTTGCATGTGATACTGAAATTTTAAAGCATAAACATTTGGAAATTGGTTTATTCCCGAGTTCTAATTTTTGCAATATGCATGAACCACTCATATGGCACAGATAAGCTTATCTATGAACAATGGCTAGAACTGCTAATGAATTTTGATTTTGAAAACATGGATGTAAACATGCAATGTTAGAACCATGGGACATCTATTGCATCATTAGCAGTGAATTGGAAAGTGAGGAATTTGACATTTTCTCCATTCGGGCAACATTACTGTATTAAAATTTTACATTATTCATACTTCATGTGGAAGAAAACTGTCTCAAAGAATTTAGAGAATGGCTAATAAGAAACCTTATACAGAATGCACAGGATTTGAATGCTGCATCTTCAATATCTCGCCATGGATGCTGAATTCAGGCAGTTGCCTGGGAGGGGGATCTACCTTGAAAATTAAAATTGTCCCCAAAATTGTAAATATATATAATATTTATAATTAAAAGTAAAAATAATAATTGAATTTAAATTATCGTTCAGTTTGTAAACTGCTAATGTGAAATAAAATTCTCTTTGAAACTCAACAATGGGCACCTGTATAGCATTTGGGCTGGTAAAATGTAATAAGTTTCAGTTTTGTCATGAATTTAAACTTCATGCTGTTCCAACTATTTTAATAGTTAGTCAGTCAACATTGACTTGAAAAGGTAATGTGCTGTGCAGTCTTATCGAAAAAAGCATTACCGAAATATAACGTCTAAACAACAAACATTATTTTCTTTCTTTTCTAACAAAGACAATGAGTTGTAGAAGACTCATCTTTTGAAAGTAAAGGTAGTGAGTGAACTGCTTAGTGATACTTTGGTTACTCTTTCTCAGTCTTAGAATGAAGTATACTACTACTTACCCATCCTTAAATTATCATCCTGCACAAAATGTAAAAGGTGTTGAATGCAAGATTAAGTACCAGCGAAAATGGGAGTGTAAGTTCAATGGGTTGTACTTTGACTGTGATTAGGATTGGCTCTTTACAAATTAAGTGAAATGAATAAAAAAAAAATGATATTGATGCTCTACAATAAACAGGCAAAGTGTTCATTTCTGTACCATTCACTCAATTTAGTAAAGCCAAAGGAAGCAAGAGAAAACTAGAAAAACACACCAAGTCAGAAAAAAAAGCTGTTGCACTTGAAAATTATGTATTATAGGGATTAAATGCGCCAGTTCATGCACTGATAATTAAACAAAATGAAATTGAAAAAGACAATCAATTCTACATGAAAAATGCTTTTCGCTAATGACAGACAAATCTACAGATGCTTTTCACCAAATTAAATTGTCTTTGCTAGTTCATTATTTTACGCTGTCTCCATCTTTTGAAAGGAAGAAAAGGTTAATATGTCTAGTTGAATCGAAGAGTATTACATATGAATATATATTCATAGTAATTGGTAGTGAATTTAAAAAACCAAAAACTTTCTTATGACCAGTTAGTAATATGCTCTTTCAATGGTTCTGCTAATTACAACAGTTCTGTCACTGGGATCTGCACTTGGTTAACACCAGAAAAAAGGGTACACAAGTTGCCATACTGCAGAGTCTGTTTTGTTGATTGCTATTACCAACTGTAGGAATATATACCCCACCTAGTGTTACCATAAATTTACCAAAAATGGTTTCAGATATTTTAATAATATTAGTTACATGGATGTACAATAAATCAAAATCACATATAATTATTCAAAATAACTACCTCTGGCATGATATAGTCTTTGTGGCCATTTATCTATTTAATTATGCAACACTTCCATTGGAAAATCTGCCTTTCTAAAAGAACGCTTCAAACTTTCAATATTTGGATGTCTCTTCTTGAAAACCACCTCCTGAAGCTTGGACCACAATTTATGGGGGGGGGGGGGGGTGAATCCTGCTGGAAGCTCCAGCATTATCCATGGAAGAGATTCTTGACCAGTATCTCTAGCACTGTCTCCTAGTAAATTTTGCCAATGTCTTGACCCCTTTATTGCATTAATACAGCTCCATGGTAGCTTCATAGCCCACAGCCCACCACACCATATCAGGTGCAGGATGATGGCCTTCTGGACCCTTGGAGCCTTTTCACCAGTTTCTGTAGAGCATGTACCCTGTCATTTTGGGCATTGAAAATCCCCTCAACACTGACAATATTTTTAATCAGTGAAAAGGATTCCTGGATGACCTTTTGCTGCATAACACTGAAGTAAGTGTTTTGATTTCAAAAGTCTCTGGCACTTCAACTCACTTGTGAGGTGTCATTTCCATTGTTTGTAAGCAGGGAGTAATCAATATATGATATTTTAGAAATGTTCATCTCATGAGATATCATTCACTGTCTCTATACCGAATTTTTTTGCACATGTGCTGCCACTGCTTTCACACATTCTGAAGTGTGCACAGTGTATAGTCTTCCTTGCCTGTGGTAGTTTTTCACAGCTCCAGTCTCAAGGAAGCACTGGACAGTGCGGTACACGAGCCTCTTGCTTACTTTCAGTTTCTGGTTTATTTTGAAAATCTCTACTAGGGATTTGCCTACATTGTGCAAAGTTACCACAGCTACAAGATTTTCATAATCACCCCATTCCATCTTGAAAACTAACACAAACAACTTGACACTCCTGCAGCTGAATTCTCCATGACTCACCACTAGCACAAATCAGGAATATGCAGGCTGTTAGAGGGGGGAAGTATAATCATCCTCTAAACTAGACAGTATTTATGGTAAGACGATATAATAAATTGCACATTATATATTTTCAAGGATAGTTACAAACATTTTCATACTTCTCCTAAACAAGAAAATATATTCCATAAAGTTCAGTGTGCTTTAGAGTAACCAGTTTTAAAAATACTTGAAGTTGTTGACATCTGCTGCTTAAGTACCTACAACACAGTTCATGCTATATTCCTGTGCTACAAGTGCTATTATGATGGCATGTGAACATATACACAATAGAATGAATTCAGCAATTAGGAAGGAGGGATCTTATTGTAAATGGTGAGTTAGAATTTCATTGAAGATTTAGTGATTTTGAAAAAAATATTAAATGCTGTATCAAACTTAAGCAATATTTTGTAAAAACAATCACTCAAAATTTCCCAACTTCCTGTCATTGTTTCTGGAACTCTAAAACACCGACCACTTTGCAGTGAACATAGAGCAGAAAATGAAACATTAAATAAAATTAAAAAGCTGGAAGGTTACGCAGTAGAAGGTTACGCTTCACAGAAGATAAAAGCAAACTATGAGAAATGTAAGAAGATCTGTGAAAAGTATGATTAATGAAATGGAGCAAAAGTTTAATGACAAGGCTGTGAAAATAATAGAACCAAGTACATAATTTGAAAGTTTTAAAACACTTTAAGAGTTTAGTGAAACTGATTGTAAAGAACTATACTTGATGTTAGGACTTAAAAATGTTGCTGTTATTGCAAACTTGCATTTTTTTAAGTTAGTTACTTGTAATAAATGAAAAGATTCGTCTTCTTTTATCTTAAGATTCAATATCAGCTATGAAGCTCTAAGGACATTGAATGTGTACTGTTCATTCTTGTTTCTACTGCTGGTGTAGAAAGTTCATTCAATACTTTGAATAGGGTGATGACAAAATGACAAACTTATAAAATAGGATGGTCAGGATATGCTTCAAGATTGTGTGAAGGTGTCAACTGAAGAAAATCAGGAACCAGTTTCACTGATGTCATTCACAGATGTGCTGTAAAAAGATTTTGATTGTTAGTTTGCTGTTAATGTAGACTATTGATGCTACATTATTATTTTACTGATTGACAAAATTTCATTTTATAAATACTTACATATACCTAATTACAATTAATATAATTACATATCAGAGATAAAAGAGAAATAAAAAAGAAAATAAAAAAAAAATATTAGTGTTATTTTACTAGTATTGACAAAAATTGAAGCCTATGCCCCCCCCCCCCCCCCCATGAGTTTCAATACTGCTCAAATCTCATGCATTTAAGCAAAGTGTTCTCATCTTTGCAGATCATTCAGCTAAGAACAAAATATCAAGTTCAAAGTGTCAATGTGACAGTTGTCATGTGGCCTTGCCCATATTCTGTATTTCAAAGAATATCATACTACAACAAAGTATACCTAACTTCAGTTTTTCAATTAAACTGACAATTGACATACTTCTGTTTACAATTATTTAAAAAAGCTTTATTTATGTGTGTGTCAAGCCCATTCCTCCATGAAAAGTATATATATTTTATCTCTATGTTCTGAACTGCTGCAACCTCTTTACCCCTTTTAGGACTTAAGATTTTTGGTTAATTTCTTATCATTTCAATTAATTAGGATGTTTTATATATGGTGAAGTTTAAAAAATATCTTTGTCCCACAGTTTTGAAAAATGTACTAGCACGATCATAAGAGTTGCTGTACTGAATGGCAATCTTTGGCACTAAAAGGTTTATGATACAATTGTATATCATACAGCGATAAAATGTTTTCATCAGACAGACTTTTTAAAAAAATGCATTTTTAGAATTTGTAAAATTTTCTATATTTTCTATCTGAACTTAATCATCTCCTCTGGGGTTCATTTTAATGGCAAAAGTTTGCAAAGCTATACTAATCATCCTCAACCAAAGTATTACCAAAAAACAAAGGTTGGATATTTTCACAGTAAATGGTCACAGACAATGAAGTTGAAAAATAAGTGCACTGGGTTCTGTAATACAGCAAGTGCAGGTGCATGTGGCATTTAACTTTAAAGTCATTGTTGATATTGTACATATGCATAACATATTTACTATAGTGTTTTTCACATGCGTACAGCCAATGGAAGATAAATGCTTCACAAAGTAACCGCTATCACTTGTATCCCTCTCTACTGCTATTGGTCTCTCTGTTGCACTTTTCCTAAAGCCTTCCTCAGTAATTTTCAGTGTGTCAAAAGTAGGATTCCCAAACTGTGTCACATTGTCAGATTATTCATTAACAAGACTTTCCATGTCTTTAATGTAAAATGTCATATTTTTATTTCCTTTCCCTCACTTTATTTGAAGCTTCACATTATTAATTGAATTGAATGACAATGATAAGGAGACAATCAATTCTCTTGCCCCTTTCATTAGCCTTTTGATCAAGTTCGTACATTTTATACTAATTTTTGAGTGGCAAAACACATTGCAAGAGTTTTTTTCCTTTTCTTTTTTTGACAAAAAATGAATCCCAATTTTGCAAGCAGTGAATGATATTACCCTTTCTAATTGATGTATTTGAAATTTTGTTTATAATGACCAAATGATAAGGGGCATTATGCTTCCCTCTTCTAGGAAATCACTGCAAAACCATTTTTAAATGTTGAAGCTGTCATTTCTTCATAATAGTAAGAAAATGATTTAGAATGAAATATCAATTTACTCCCTGTACAAAACCTGTTTTTGCCAATCCTACATGATAAATGTTAAGTTTGATGCCCTTCCCCAAAGGTATCTTGAGTTTACTATTATTACAGGACTATTGTCAAATGAATTTTTAAGTGTGGTTTTGATTAACTTAGGTTTCATCTACGTAAAAGATTGGTCTTGTTTCACCAGAAATTCAATGCATTTTGAGTAGGAATTTCAAACACACTGCCGCAATATCACTCCTCTTCATTAAGAATTTACATCCATCATTTGTCTCTCTGTATTTCAAGCCTAAACTGTGCAATATTCTATTGATGGACAAATTAGAACCTTTGTATGAAATGTTAGTTTTTAAAACTTTGGTAATTATGTTTATTGTTGGAAATTCACCTTCATTGTAAAAGTCCAAAACAGTGCTTTGCACAATGTCCTTAGCAAAGTTATTTAAATGTGTACCGCTCTTTGGGGGTCCTTTATGTTTTTGAGGTGACACAAACACTGGAGCATTACCACAGTCAGATCTTTTGACCTCAAACAGATTCCTGACACCGTATTTTTATTTACTCTACAGGCCTCTGCTGTTATGCTTTAAACTTTTAGATTTTGTCTCTTTTCCTTCTGAATTTAAAAAATTTGTAATCATAAAAATCATTTTGTGCGCCAGATTTTTTACTACAGCTCTTGAACTTGATTTATTGTGTCACATGATTAACACAATCACACACTATTCACTCCCACTCCAATTGTAAGACTGGCCAACCGCAAATGAACTTACTTAGGAGTAAACAGAATGAAAGATATGTTTGTTATGACCCCACAAACATATTATCGACGATGTTGCTGACATTGCTACTGTTATGTTTACCTCTATAGAGACTCAGCACATTCATGCCTTCAGTAATATGAATGTATTATCATCATGTATATACAGGAGAGTCTCATAACAACACTGGTATAACCAACTATTGTACATGTGAAACAAGAACAGTAGTAAAATTGGATCTACTGAAGCTAAAAAGGTGCTGTTTGGACATACATGCCCACAAAAATTTTCTCTACTTTTCCTGTCAGGCAACTTATGATATAGCAATATTTTGTTTGTTTATTTAAGGATGCTCTTTAACATCATAGGAATATTTTGACCCAGTGCTAGGGGCACTTATGATGTTGATCCTCTTCTACAGATTGATACACAGTAACACAATATTGCAACAATGCAAGCTGTTGGTTAGCCAGAGGCTAGAGAAGGTCAAACTCTTTCCATATGAAAAACACTAAGGACACACACATCAATATATTATCCTAATTTATTTAAATAATAGTACATATAATGCAATTTTAACTTTTCATTCAATTAATGATTCATCCTTTGGAAGCATATATTCTTTAAAAATACATTTTCTTATGATGAATAAATATCAATATTCTCTGAATTCTTAATGAGGTGTTTGTGTCCTGAGTGTTACATTCATTACATTACTTTTGCTACAGCTGAAGAGTAACAATTAATTCTGATAACTTTGGCACATTACAATTATATTTAGCTTATCACTGTGAAAAAAAAAAACCACAAACATCCATCAAGAATATGTGCACTTGGCATTTAAACTGTTAGTCTGCTTGCTGCTCTACAAAATTGTAGAAACAAAATTGTTATATTCATTTCAGAGACTTAAATGACTTAAATATTGAGATAAGTATGGAGAGAGATAATGTCAATTACATTGTTAGATGCAGGATGTTTAAATTTTCATGCCTACATACAGAAAATTACAAAAAATATACTCGGTATGCAACATTTTAGTACATACAAATTGTTTTTTGGGCGTTACATTTGTTACCAGATATTACCTGGTTTGATCACAGGGAGAAAGGTTGCTAATGAGTAATGAGGTTTTGCTGAACTCAGCTTTCATTATCTGTTGGAGAGGCAAGGGCAACTACTTTACCTCTTGGAACCCAACAATGTTAGATGTGATCAAAAATATTAGTTTTTCACAGTATTAGTTATTTCTTTTTTATATTATGTTTATGCATAAATTTCTCATTTAGAACGCATTTTATATTCTGTTACACATTCAGAATAGCTTCAATGTGTACCTTTTAATTATGAAAAACTAATGTCTGAGAAAGAGGCCTTTTAGAGAGATTTTGCATTTTATCACCATTGCAAAACGTCACCACTCCTTAGAATGATCAATACACTCAGAATATAATTTTATTGTTAAACATGCACATAATATGTTCATTTTGTTGTTTTTATGACATGAACATGATAATCTTGTTGAGAACATTAATTACCGTCTTCATAGTTTCTTTCCTGAAGAGTCCTGTTATTCTCACAAATATCACATTTTATCCCTGCCCATTATATTTGCAAATGTAGAAAGGGAAGCAAGAGAATGAAATGCCTATTTTGACTCAGAAGCTCATCCAATCAGTACTTTGGTTAACTTGTATCAAGTAAATTGTTTTAATGCTTTATTCAAATGAGTACAATGAACTTTTCAGTAATTGGAAGGCTATATGGTGCAGATTAACAATCCATCATCAGTGTACAAAGAGTTAGGAGAACTAGCTGCATTGCTTGCTGCTGCAGATATTTATCTGAGCATTATAAAATGGGAAAGATTCAAAAGGATACGAGGCATTATTCATCATTGTGACAAATTAGGGGCTAAGTGTGGTATTACTTGCTCTTGTAGCCACTTTTCAGTTTCTGAAGTTCTACTCTCCATGGCAATCACCGGCAGTGGAATGGACAATTGCTAATATTTTTTGACGATTTCTCCAAGTACCTATATGACCAGTTTCTATCTGAAATTACATTTCATGTACGGAAATTATTGTATAAAATTACACTAGTATAAGCAGCTATAAATTAGTTTGAGCAATTTAAACCCATTTAACGTAACCTAATCACATATTCTTTATCACAAGTCTGTCAACTTAAACCTAATCTAAGGATTAAATGATTTTTAATTCATGTATATCGCATTTAAATAATTACCATAATTACACCAGTATATACTGTTAAGAGAGAAATTCATGTAACTTATAAGCTAACCTAACTCAATTTTTTTATTACAAGAGTCTTTGTCAAATTAAACCTAATCTATGGGTTAAATTTAAAAATTTACGTATATCGCATGCAGCTTATCTTGGCTATTAAGGTAAATAACTGCCATAATTAGACCAGTTATAAAGCGGTTCATGTGGCATTAGCCCAATTCTTCAGTTTAAGTTAAAAAGTTATATTAGCAGATTTCATGATATTTTAATTTGTCTTTGATATCATTAGGTACCGAAACCCAATAACATGAGTGGTAAATCTGCGCAGTGGCTTGTGAGGAAAATGAATTTATCCTAATTACATGACGTGGCATTAACCCAATTCTTCAGTTTAATTTAAAAGGTTACATTAGCAGATTTCATGACATTTTAATCTGTGTTTGATATTAATAGGTACCGAACCCGATAAGATGAGTGGTAAATCTGCGCAGTAGCTTGGAGGAAGATTAATTTATCCTAATTCCATGACAATTACTGCAAAGCTGTTAAAACTTTGAATTTACTATAATACTACCTGGAGGCAGAAACCGTAAGTTTCCCTTAGATAACTTTGCGTAAAGATATGTAGTTGCTCAAAAGGAGTTGGAAAAATTGTTTTTATGTAAAAATGTGATTAAAACTAGCGTTGATAAAGTAGAAGCCATGTCAAGAATTTGGATATTTTACTTACTTATTTGAATTAAATATTGTTCCAAATATTGTGTAAAATTATATTTCGTATGCAATAATTCGAAATTCAAAGTGGTTTATTACAAAAAATTGGAAATAAAGGAATCCTCCGGCGAGAACCCACCACGAAACTTGCTGTTCAACTGATATTCATAAATACTCGCCTTCTCAGCCCTCACCACAGAAATTATAGAAGTGCAGATGAAATGTAAACTTGCGCTATCTATCCTGCAAATTTTTCTGCCGCCAACCTAATAGTTTCAAACTGCACTAAACACAAACGTCCTATAACGCCAACATGATAGCCAGAAATGTCATGGCTGCAACCTGGGATAATTAGGTAAGTGGTCGCAGTTATCAAAACAGCTTTTATGTTCCATTGTCAACAAAAACCTGCAATATTTCGCTTTCTGCTGTGCTCAATTGCGTTAGTTTGGCAACATCTGTGAAAATGTTAGCTATAGCGAATCTTTTCTGTTATTCCTATCTTCGGAACAGCAAATATACCTGATTTCTAGGACATATACTCCTCGCTAGCACAGAACTTTTCTTCGCCCCAAGGCCGGCTCCACTTTCTACTCGAGGCCACCTACCTGCTTGCTGTATTTCAATTTCCGATTAGTCACCAGTCTACTACATTCGTTCGCGAAGATCTTAGAGCAAAGTTTTTTTTTTTTTTTTTTTTGTTTTTAAATATGATAATTACGAATCAGCTTATCGTGAGGATTTTATTCGGAAGTTCCTTGTGCAATCGCCTCTTTCCAGAATTGCAATTCAGATCTTGTCAATAAATGTTATACTACTGGTTTAAGCGAAGACGTACATTTTTAACAGAAGGTTAACTAGACGAAACAGCAGGAAATCTTGAACATTTGCCAACAAAAGCGCTACCGAAATTAACACAACAAGGGGTTTCTTCTGCAAATACAGTAATAAAATGACCAAAACTTTTAAGTGTACACGTGTCCCGTTTTAGGACAATCTGATAGCGTAGAACTGTATGCTATTATGAGTGGTTTCTTTCATAAGATACTGGATTTTTTTTTATTGATTTATTTATGGACGCTCTTTAACATTTCAGGTCATCAGCGACCCATTCAATTCAGGGCGTGAAACGGCCCACAAATTTTGCTCAGAGGCCTCTCGTTCAGGCTTGAGTTTCTCTTTCGTGCCGTAAATGTACGACACGGGACCCACGGCTTTACTTCCCTTTCGAAGGAAGCCACACTTAGGATTTTTACGCCCGAAAAAATCCATCGGTCCTGGCCGGGTTCGAACCCGGGTGTAGGAGGCAAGTATGGTAACCACTACACCACCAGGACAGACATAACATACTGGAGGTTTGATACGCCCACAGCTTTTGTTCCTTTCAGGACAAGGAATGGTTGTGTGAACACTCACTTGGCTCACTATTGGTGTTCTGAAAATCCCAAATTGTATACAAGAAACTCCCGTTTATGATCGGAAAATTGGAGTTTGGTGTCCGATTAGCAAGATGTATAAGGCGAGGCAGGCTGCGGCATATCCAGATGCTAATACGTAAAAGTGAGTGCGAGCGTTAAGAACATATTCTAGCAATCCTATATTTCAGCTGCTGCGACGAAAGGGTGATACAAGCTGTGGTGCAAAAAATAGACCTGTGAATAAATGAGATCAAAGAAACATATATGTAATTTGCTTCATGCTATATTACTGGAAGTTTTTTTTTTTTCCATAGTAACGCATTTGTTCACGTTGCAACAACTATTTACTTTCGTTAGTTGAAATATATTAATGCAAAAGGTTAAAATATTAAAAACACCTCTATATTTACAGTGCTATACTTTCCAAAATGTAAAGCAGATGTGCTTACATGGAACATTCTGGCGGAAACTCTGTAGACATAAGTCTCTTTATTGCACCTTCTTTAGTGTTTTGCAAAATTAATTGGAACAGGTGTGATATTAGAAAGTAAATGTACCTAAAACTCACACACACACATAATTATCTGAGCTTAGTCATGATTTATACGATGTAATAATGAAGAATATGATAGTGACGATGGTTAACAATAATAAAGAGTAACAGACTAATATCATGTTGAAAAATTAAGTACTGCCTGGTGTCAGCTATGTTTCCACCTTTTAGATTCTCAATCATGACGTTTCTGGTGTGTTTTTCACAATTTTCTTTCCTCTACACTCCTAGAAACACAACATCTTAAGATACAAATGTTTTTATCCCAAATCCTGCATCCATTCTCTGCATAGCTCTTGGGTCAAACATATTCAGATGTCCCATTGCTTTAGTGTAAACAGTTTATTCAAATATTTCCATTCGTGACTGACATGGTTTTCTTCCATACGATAGGTCTGTTGGAGTGACTTTTGTTGCCGTCATAGGGCTTCTGTTTTATATGTTTGTTACTATATATAGAACCCCCCCCCCACATATCATTTTCAAGATTTGAATCATTACAGTTCTATTCATTTTCTCTGCAGTTTCATTTAGCTATGGAGAATGAGGTATAGTGTAATCAAGAACAATTCCTTATTTTTACACCAAGTTTTGAAATAATTGTTTACATAATCTCCTCCATTGTCACATCTTATTTTTGACACCTATAAATTGAATCGAGCTTCTGCTTTATCTATACATTACTTTATGTATTCTTCTGTTACATTTTTTGCTTTTAATAGACAAACTTTAACAAAATTAATGCACTCATCAATACAGTTAAAAAAGTTGGTATTGTCATCATGCATAGGTGGATCTATTTTGCCACAGATGTCTTCTGTAAGTATTATTTCCAAAGGTCGTTTTGCTCGGAAACTTACTTCGCCAAATCGGTTATTTTTAATAGTTTTTAACGTCAGTTTTTACTATTAAGGCACCACAGGCAATGGACACTGATGATAAATGAGATGAAATGATATATGGTAAAAGGGTTGTTTAAGGAAGGAAACGTTCCAGGCCTAAGTTTAGGGTACCTCCCCGGCATTTGCCATTTATGAGGACTGAGGAAAATCTGAAAAAAGCCAGTCATAAAGGACGATTCTGGCGGGATTCGAACCTCAGACCTTCCGCTATCGAGTCCGCGCCTTAACCACCGCCTCCGCCCATGGCGGTTCTAAATCGGTTTTTAGTATGCTTCTCATTATGCATATTTCACATTTTCCCACTTCAGAGCACTTACTGACAGAATTAGGTTTACCACTGCATAGTTTGGCCAATTTCTTTAAGTTTTTAAGGATTATGTGACCTCAATCACCTGTACCACATCCTATAAACATTTGATTGCACTGCTGTCAGTGTCTCTGTTTGAGTGTTTAGGTCCACTATATACAGACTATTTTCATTTTTGTGTGCCTGTAACACTACTTCATTATCTTTAATTATATTTACTGTTTTTTTTCAGTGCACTTCTTCATTATTTTCAGTAACAGCATTAACTGAAAGAAGGTTTCTGCCTAACTCTGGTACATAAGTTACATCAGTTAATAATAATTTTGTCATTCTCCACGTTTTCAGGTATGTTTCCAACCATTATATTGCCTCGCTTGGCCACTTTGATCACAATTGGATCGTTGTGACGCTTAATATAATTTAAAATATGTTCTTCATTTTTCATGTGAAAATTACATCCCTATTTACAATAAACTCTCTTACACTCTTACTTGTTTTCTTCTCACTCATGCAGACTTCTGATAGAAAATTTGCCTTTTCACTATTGTTGTTTCTGGACATTTTATTTTTTAAGTAATATTTTTTATCTCTGTTGTTACTCTTCTTGCAGATACTGCAGCGACGGTACTCCTCCTTTTCTTTGTTCTTAAAGAACCATTTCTCTTCAGAATGATTTGTCCTGTTATAGAACCTGCACTGCTTCCAGACCTTGCGTTTACTCTTAAAATGCTCAAATTGTTCACAGTTGTAACACTTATTTGAATTACTTTTGTTATTGTTTGCAGTTGTAACAATTATTTGAATTAAGTTTTGTAATGTTTAATAGTTCATTTTCTTTGTTGTTCATTGTTCTGATTATCGCAAACAGACGTTCGTTGTTAATATTTTTTTTTTAATGTCATGTACACATTTCAGGATTTGTATTCCCTTTTTCTTTGCTTATTTCGACATTCCAGGGCCCATAGCCTTTTATTTTTTAATCCTTCTTATTACATGTGTACTTTAGTATTATTTGACCAGGATTTTAATTAGCAATGAACAACACGTGTTTCTGTTTTGTAAACAACTGTACAAGATATGATCGAATTTCATTTACGCACTAACGAGTACTAGCTTAACAAATATTAATTGTTTTATTTATAACACTTTAACATTATTAACGCTGTTCACAGTTATTAACGCTTGTTAGACGAAATTTATAAATTTATCTGTGAACCTTCTATACCTGCAAAACAAATGTATTGCTGCGGTTACAGGCGCTACAGATTGTTTGAAACTCAAAAACATTTTTCATATTCGATGGATTCCTAGTGAGAAGAACTGCTTATTAGCAGTTTTCAAAGACTTCCCTTGCATCACGCAGTAAATAATCTCTAAATTTGAATGCAGCGTATTAGTAAGTACAGGTAGTTCTAAATTAGCAAGGTTTTATGGACATTTGTCTCAGAGAAAAAATATTTTATTGTTGGGCTTCGTGTTAGATGTGTCTTGTGTACTGTCCCTCATGAGTACAACAACGCAAAAGGAATCGGTTTCATATGGCGAAATTGAAAATAAGTTTAATTCTGCAGTACATACACTCAAAGAAATGCGCAGGAAAGAAGTTTATTAGAGTGTTTCCAAAAAAGATATTTCAAGTATTGCAAATACGAAACTCAAGAAGATGAAAACGGAAAGACTTGACAAAGTAAGAGTAAAACAATGCAGCATATGATAGACGAAGGGGAATGAAAGTTACCTTCAAATTGAGTAATGAAATGCTTTTCAGTGTTTGAAGAAGATGAAACTAGTAATATGAATAATTGTTTGTACGGCATTTCTTTTATATATATATATATTATAACTGAAACTGAACAACCCTTGCTCACGTTTACGTAGTCACAACAACAACAACAACAACAACAACAACAACAACAACAATAATAATAATAATAATAATAATAATAATAATAAAAATTCATTTCAGTTCTACTTGTCAACAACACAACGACATGGAATGCAATTTCTTTTCGCTAAATATAGGCATATATTTGCAACAAAATTGCAAGAATTAGAAACCACAGATATTGGTGATTTTTAAATTCAGGTTAGTGACCCTAGAACAATAAAGTAGCTCCTTTATCGGGTGTCGCAAAAACCGAGAAAAGAGTTTAATGCGCAGTTAAAAGAAATGCAGGACTCAGACATTATTCAGGAGTTTAATAACCCATGGGCTTTACCTGTTGTCCTTGTTAAGAAGAAAAAATGGAGAATCGTTTTTTCGTTAATTATCGCAAAAGGAATGCCTTCACGGTGACGTAGGCATACCCCTTTCCTCTGATTGGTGATTTGTTAAGTTACTTAGGATATTCTTAATAGTATTGTACATTAGATTTGTTAAGTGCTTATTTCCAAGTCCCCATTGCCGAAGATAGTAAACGTACACAGTTTTCGTAACTCCGGAAGGCAATTATAAATTTGAACGCAAAAGTTTTGGTTTATCAAATGCGCCGATGTTCTTCTTTTAATTGCTGATTACTTTTGGGGATACCTAAAATACAAAATGTCATTGGTATATTCTAGATGATTGTTGTATTTGCCTCACCTTTTGAGGAATTGCTTGCTAATTTACAGGTTGTCTTCGCTAGGTTAGAGAAATATAATTTTAAGTTGAAACTACATGAATGTTTTTGTTTTGTTTGTTTATTTTTTTATTTTTCCATGTCCCATATTATACTTTTAGGTTATGAAGTGCCTGCAAAAGACACCGAGCTGGACGAAGATAGGATTACAGCCATTACTCATCTTCCCACTCCAAAGTCTGTACGAAACGTACGAGGAGTATTATGCTTATTTTATTTGTATAGATCCTTTGTACTGAATTTTGCTTCAATTGCTCAGTCCTTGCGCGATCTAACGGGTAAGAACCACAACTTTGTATGGACAGAACACTAGCAACGATCAATGGATAAACTCAAGTATCTGTAGTCCACCACACTGTCTTAGCACCTTATATCCTTGGGGGCTTATATGGAGCTTCATACGTATGCTAGTGGCAATGATGTTGGCACTGCAACGAATAAACAGGGAATTCCTGTAGTATATTTTTGCTCTAGAACCCTCAATAAGCATGAGAAGAATTATAGCGTCTCTGAACTCGAGCTACTTGCAATATTTTATGGCTTCACATCCTTTCCACCCCATATCTATGGATATCTGGTCCTATAGTTAGCGATCATCATGCGCTACGATATCTTAAAAACTTAGAAGAAGTTAGGGGTATATTGGCACGATGGGCTCTAAAGTTGCAAGAGTACGATTACAGCACTGTTTATAAGTCAGCAGATAAACATTTGGAGGTCGATGCACTTTATCACCACTGTGTAGAGGATTGTAAACTACAGGAAATGCAATAAGCGAACGAACTAATTGCCTGTTTGCTAACGCCAGTGGAAATCTTTCGGAAACAATTGAAGCAGATATTGCAGGTATTGAAAAAGCTAGGCTCTGGAACTGCTAAGTTGCAACGTCAGGCTGCCTCATACATCTGGAAATCAGTAGTCCTATATCGCAAAAATGCTGGTGCGTGAGATCCATTACGCTTGTAGGTAATTCCGGAAGCCCTGAAATATGAACTTTTGTTTCCTTGTCACGATGACCCATTATCTGGACACCTAGTATTTACAAGAACTTTTCATAAGATTCATTCACGTTACTATTGGATAGGCTTGCGTAAGGAAATTGAGAAACATGTTAAAGGATGCCCTAGTTGTCAATCTCGTAAGGGTACTAAAATTGATAAATCTACTGGACTCTTACACCCTATTCCTGTTAATCTAAATTATTGAACGATGGAGAACTGATTTGGTACGCCTTATCCATAAATATAAGACAATAAAATATTTATGGGTTGCCACAGAATATGGAAGTTGGTGTGTGGAAACAAAGTCATCCCCAGAGGAACCATAGAATATGTCACTCAGTTTATTTTGTACAATATAATCTGTCGACATGGCGTACCAGCCATCTACTATTCAACAGAGGACCAGTACTCCTTAGCGAGGCTACACAACACCTACTAAAACCAAAAGGTGTTAAGTGTACTTTTACGAGCGCTTATCACCCTGCCTACAGCGGTCTAACTGAACGTGCGAAGCAAAAAGTTGTCAACATGTTGTGCCAGTACACTTATACTAGACAAAATGATTGGGACATGGCTTTACCATACTTTTTTTTATCTTACAACTCTATTGACAAGAATCGACCCAAGAATTCCTATTCTTCTTCATTTACGGCCGTCATCCGACATTATCCGAGAAAATGCAATTAAAAATATCAAGGACTTTTTTTATGGTTCAAGAAACATAATAAAAAATCAACAAGCTGGTAAAATAGTAAGAGATAGTGTAACAAAGTCACGTGCAAAACATAACAAAAATTTCCAAAGGAAAAGTCGAGCAGTTAAGTTTCAACCGGGTCAAATAGTTAAAAGTGTTTACACCTGCCCACAGGAAAGATAAAAATCCAAGTATTTACACAAGTACTATGGTCCATTCGTAGTTGTGCAGCAGATTTCAAGACAAATAATCGTAGCAGGCAAAATACAGAAAGTAAATTCATAGAACAAGCTCTTGACAATGCTTTTCCACATAGCTGTATGTGATTTTCAGTCATTCCAGTATAACTATAAAAATACTAACGATAGATGTCACTGATTTTAGTATATTCATTATAATTTACGGTTTTATGTTTGTAAGTGACCGAATTTCTCCACTGTCCCCTATGCCAATAATGAGGAAGGTGAACATTCTTTTTTCAGATTTTATATTGGCGACTTTAAAATTACACATTAATATATGCACACATTGTTTTACATAATTGGAAACAATAATAAGTTATCTGTATCGGTAGTTTAAATACGTATTATCATTCTTTAGTAGTTTAGAGCAACAATATTGGGTTATGTATATCGAGGGTGCCAAAAAATGTATACACACTTACATAGTACTATCTATTTATTATATTTCAATGTTGAACCGAAAAACAAGTCATGTTTAGTATGTAAACAGATTTGACTCACATACATTATTATAGCGTTACTACGTGACAGGTAAATCAACAATGAAGAAATGAAGTCAAGATTATCGTAAATCAACAACGAAAAAATGAAGCAAAGATTGTCGTATGATGTTTGATGTGACTCACATTACGTTATGCTGACGCTGCTACAACAAAATGAAGTCAAGATTATCGCTTGAACAGCGGATAGCAATTTTGAAGTGGTATTGGAAAACCGAGAATGTTGTTGAAGTTCAAAAAGTCAATGGAAGCGTGTGTACAGAACAGAACCGCCCGCTAACGTGAGTAACACTTGCATGATTTCGAGACCAATTTGAGACTCGTGGTACCGCATACCGTAGAAAATCAGCTACATTGGCAGCACTTCGGGAAGAAATTGAAATAGCATGTGCTGCAATCGCTGAGGACACTTTCGCAAAGGTTCTCAATCAGTAGTTCAATGTACTCAGAAGTGTATCGACGCCGATGGTGGGCATTTTGACCAACTGTTGTAACTGAAAATGTCTAAGATGATTAGTACTCACCATTTTCTGTTTGTATGAATTTAGTTTTGTTATGTTAAGTAAATTTTTTCTTTGCTTGAAGTGTGCATATATTTTGGCACCCTCTGTATATATTATTTTGCCCCTGTGTCATCGGACTTTTCCATTTTCCTAACATGCCTTGAGAAATGTATACTTTTTCTGCGAATATTCACTTAAAGTTTTAATAGTTGATAAACAATTGTCCAACCTTTGTTATCAGTGACTAAACATGGGGACTATACTTACCGGGCCAGTGTTACAGGCGGCTTGAACTCCGGCACCACATCCGTCCTGGGCCCTGTTTCACAAAAGTATGACTAAAATATTACAAGTGTACGGACTGGTACTTTGTAGTTATTATTAAAATTATGTTCCACAAAGATTTCTGCTACGCTTGTACTTTACTACTCCATACTTACAAATGAACAAGTGAATTTTCGTAGTTCTGTTCCACGAAAGTATTATATTAGTTGGGCACTGGTAGTTTGTATAAATTTCTCTACAAGTGTAGGAATATTGGTAACTTGAAATACTAGCACAAAATTTATTATCTTTTTAAAGATTTTGGGAGCTAGTTAACCCAAATATTCTAATATTAGCAAAAGTGATGATAATGGTGAAGAGGAATGTGTATAAAGAAAGAATAAACAAGTGTTTGTGAATAATGATAAAGTTAGGTTAACTGCAAATATAGTACATCTTATGATTGATATTGACGTTTCCTCTTCCAAATGCATATTTCAGACCAGCTTCCTAGTTAATGTATTTTTAAGGTTCTTGCTACTTGCCACAATTTATTTTTTCATTCTTTGTTGGAACACTTAATGTTCTTGCTACATGCCACGAACATAATTTCTTTACATTCTCTTTTAGAATAATTTCATTTGGTATTTTCCCGTTTTTTTTATGAGAACGTGATTGTCAAGCAATATAAACAAGTAAACAAATATAAAGGATCAAATGGACTAACAAAATGACCCGAGAGTAATCGGGAAACGCGATTCTTCTGCCACCTGTTGACAGCTGAAGTTGATGCTCCTAAATGAAGCCTTATGGGACCGTCGTCTCAACGTGGATTATTACGCTTGGATATCGATAAACACATAATAAAGTATTTAAATCATCATTTTTTTCTGAGGGAAAAACAACACCCATTTTGCAGAAAGGATAATAATGAGCTCCGGGCGTTAAAAATCCTCAATGAGTGGACCTAATTCAAGGTATACGGCAAACAGCTGTTTCTCCATCTTGTTTTATATGACGTCCGCATGATGTCACTTGTAACTTTTTACTAATACTTTACCAGTAGAGCATTTCTTTTGCGGAATAGTGAGTTACAAGTCTATACTTTACCAGAATCTACACTAATACACTTGTATGTATTAGACCCTACTTTTGTGAAATATGGCTCTGATGGATTTCACGACGGATTGCTCTCCGAATTCGTGATATAGGGCACATTTCAGAATCCCCAGTAATCCTTCTGAATACTCCTGTAACTTCTGTTGTTACCCCTTTGGCAGAGTGTTTTCTTCTTCTTCTTCTTCTTCTTCTTCTTCTTCCGTCTGCGGTATTTTCCCGTTAAGTACATCCGGATGGCTGCACTTAATTGAGTTCTTATTATGGTTACAATGCCTCTTTTCTGATTCTTAATTTTTCTCTCTTTCCATTGGAATCACGGCGTTTTAGAATTTTTTTAAAATTGGGCATGCATTCTGCCGAATCTCGTGTTATGATCTTGTTATGGAATGTTAAGAATAAGTAAACCACATATGTATACAACCAAAAATAACCATGCAATGCATACCTTACTTCTGTATTACTCCACCAGAGTTTTCTTTCGCTGAATTGTGGTAGCTACCCGTTATTATTTCCTCTATTTTTATTTTGCAATTCAGTTTGTTTCTTAATTTCTTAATTATAATAGCTTAAGCTAATGTTTTCCTTTGGTTCAAACTTTTTGCAGATACTTTTTCAACATTAGCCCCTTCTTTTGCCCTTGGCACTTCTGCCATGTGTCATCATGGCGAACGTTGTCGGTAGACCAATCGAATAGTAGGAGTTATGTTTTTTCAGCGTTCCTCGTGCACTTTATGTTGAGTTTATTATTATTATTATTATTATTATTATTATTATTATTATTATTATTATTATTATTATTATTATTATTATTATTATTATTTTGCTATTGTTTATGTTTTGTTTTATTTGTGCGGAAGCTTGTCGATCTGTTAACTGTTGTTGCAGGGAAACCGTCTTGTCGGTCCTGGTGGTGTAGTGGTTACCATACTTGCCTCCTAAACCCAAGATCGCGGGTTCGAACCCGGCCAGGACCGATGGATTTTTTTCGGGGCGTAAAAATCCTAAGTATGGCTTCCTTCGGAAGGGAAGTAAAGCCGTGGGTCCCGTGTCGTACATTTACGGCACGAAAAAGAACCTCAAGCCTGAAAGAAGAGGCATCTGAGCAAAATTTGTCGGCCGTTTCACGCCCTGAGTTGAATGGGACGCTGATGATCTGAGCTGTTAAAGAGCGTCCATAAATAAATAAATCAATCGAAACAGTCTTAAGTCTGGTATGCTGTAGATAGAAGCGGCTACTATTGATGGCCTATGAAACAATGGAGTTCTTCAATTAGCAACACCGCCGGACATAATCCAATCCTTGTGAGGTGATTTCAGTGGACGGTTTTCAGTCACTCTGTGAGCGCAGCCTAGCTATAACTTTCTGCCTAATTAAGTGGTAGTCTATTCACATCCTGTAGAAGATTAAATACGCAGGCTGTCACAATAGCTGAGTCATTGTTATGAAGCTATGGAAAAAATATATCGCTCCATTACTGTATATGCGTTATTGTAAATACCTTGGGAATATCAGGATATCTTATATTTCTTTTGTATGTCTTTATGTTTCTATTGGTTCAAGACTTTACTCCTAGGGTGTGTCGCAAGATTCCTTGGCGTTAACTCTAGTCAGGTTTGGCAGTGTTGGGATACTGATAAGGGGTCTTTTATTTTTGGAATAAATCGCGAGATCTCCTGATATAAGACTCCAGTGTTGTCCATACGTTTGTTTAACCATACACGGATTTCTTTTGTTGTTATTGGTAATTGGACGGGCTGATCGCTCTAAGTAACTTTTGTTATTTGTAGTCATTGTTACTTTGTATGAGTCCTGGGAAAAACTAAAGAGAGATTGCTGATATGTATTACAATCGCGGAAATGGCCACCGCGATAATGATGGCGTTTTGCATGTTACATTTTCTGGTATCCCTAATGGTATCTAATGAAATCAGTGAACCATTGTCAGTTGAGATGACAGCAGAAGATAAAATCTATTTTTACTATTATATTTTTTTATGTTCTTCCTAACATGTTATTTTATGCAGCTACAGGGAAGCAGGGTATGCTTCCCTGTAGCTGCATGTTAAAAAATAAAGTAGCATTTCTTTATTCTGTAACTGCTTGATATCGGTTTTTAAAGCATTCACGATAATTATTCTTCATTGTTCCGGAATATTCTGCTCTTCCTTATGAATCCTCTCGTATGGTCAAAATCCTGTATACCTTTCCACGTCCGGCTGATCATGGATATGAACATAGCTACTTCTGTGCATAGACTTGCACCTTCTGTACTGGTTTATTATGTTATGGGAATATATATGTATTTCTTTTTAATTGGTACTCAGTCTTGTTCAAATAAATATTAATTAATACGTGTTTTTGTACTGTAGACCTAACGCCCTATACCATTCATTTACGCGGTACCTTGTACCGTTCACTTTAAAATGCACGATTGTATTGTAATTTTACCCATTAGCACCTTTATTTTTTCTCTCTTTCCCTTATCTTTTTGTTTCCTTGCCCTCGTCTTCACTTATTCACCTGCTCCTTCCCTTAGTTTCTTTAAATTTTCTGCCTTTCCGTATACTTTTTTTTTATTTACTCTGCACTTTTCTTCTTACATGCACGCACCGCTAGTCACCTATCATCGATGAGGAAGCTTTCTGCGACGCACCTTTCCTAGCGGCAATGGATGCCAGTGTCTACATTGGGCCTTGGTATACTGTGTCCCGGGCCAGTTTATTACCTCCCGATTGGAATCCAGTATTGCTGGATTGATTATTGGTGCGATTCTGTCATCTCTATGGAACTGACTGTGTGTCGTTTTTTCAGTACTATATCTTTGGACGTCCGACAATTTATGTTTAGTGCGTTCGCGGTGGGAAAGGTGTGGTGTGTGTGTTGTGCATTATATTGATGATCGCAAAATAATGCGTGAACACAACAGGCGTTCTCCGAACAAGGTGGTGTAGTATCTACAGTAACATTTTCCTATTAGTGAGATGCAGTTTCCATATTCTTCCTGTCCATTTGTCTTTGGTTTCCTGTTTCCCCGTTCTTTTCCCTTTCTGTTTTTGGATGAGTTTTTATTCTTTTTAGGTGCTATTTTCCATATTGTTCTCATTTTTTGTGTTTACATTCAATTGTTCTTATAGATTGCAACTTTTGTGTTCATTATTTTTGTAAGTGTATATTTATTGTTTGGTAGCGGGGGTTAATAACTCAAATTATTTTATTATAATTTTTGCTTCTTATGTGTTTATTTGATGTTGTGCTTAGCCATTTTTAAGTATTGTTTTGCCACCTTAGGCGTTACTGTTGCCATTGGTTTTTTTCTGCTCCTTGTATTTTGGTGTATTTTTTAATATTTTACTGTTTGATGGATTACAGACCCGTCTTTTGACTTATTGTATTGTATCGTGTTTGTTAATCGCCAAGGGCGACGACATTTAGCCTGCGGGATATGTCACATTTGCGGTCGAGGGGTGCATTAATTTAGTATTGTGAATTTTTTTATAAGAAAAGTTAATTTTATTTGCTGGAATATTTAATACTTTTTTATAATTCAGCTGAATTATTAACATTTCCTATCATGAATTAAGGGATTTTTTCCGTGACATAATCTTCCTCTTAGCAACAAGCAGAATCCTGCTGAACTCAGTACCATCGCGCATGCTAGAGAAAGACCTTGACACCTGCGTACTCTCTTTTCATTTGTCACTACATTTTAAACATAGGGCATTGGTTTACCATATTTGGTAACTACTACATCATAATGTAAAGACCCCTATAGGCGGTAGAAAAACTATATAAGGAGGCAGCAGAGCCTTAAGATGCGCCTTCTTCGCTCTTTGCTCGCTCCACCCGGCGCTCCTGCTCGCCGCTATGCAATATCGGTTTTGGTGACATCGCCCCAAAGACAAGAGACTCGTCATTCTTCATGGCTTAACGTATTACATCAAATTTGTTTCTTATTTAAGTAATAATTATAATACTTACCGCAGGCACTTTACCGTAAGCATAGACGACAGATAACAAAATATTTGTAATTGCTCAAGGTCTTCAATTATGCCATAGATACTACCAGAGCTACACTTCCTTAGCTCACGCCGTTAGTATGACAACATTGAAGACATCATCAGCGCCACAAGAGATATTAGTCAAGATCAGGTATGGAGGTGATGGCATTGAGGAAGAAAATACCGCCAGATAGAATGAATCACCTGAAACGCTAACTGACGATGTATGGAGAGGCAGATTGTTAGAGAAGAAATCAAGACATTGAACGGTAACCGGAATCCAATCTGGTTGTGATATAACACCGTTGGAAATATATAGTTTTGCAATCGGCTGGTCAGAAACATTCTAATACGAAACAAATATATTTGGAGGGTGAGAAAAGTCAACGAGGGAAAAATTTTCAGCTTTTCAGATACAGATTAGACTCGCAATAGGAATTTAATACCGGAACGGCCTTTAAGACTAGATTTTTGGAACTATGAAGTATTGAGGTTCGGTATATGTTTATAATCCTGGGGTGAAATACAGAAAAAAGTATATATATAATATTTTCGGAACAAGAACTTCCAGTGTTGCTTGAAGACGTGACCCTTGTGGACCGGGCTACAATATGGTATCAACACGATGAATGTCGATCTCATTATTCAGCTGTAGCTCCAATATATGTAGCTGTGATGGAGACGTAGTGTAAATAAAAAACATATGTTCAAACACGCGATTTCGAATTTATGAGTAAATGTGCAATGAGAAATGAGGTAGAGTAAAATACGGACGGTTTCTGGCGGATTAATTATATTTATTAGTAATGGAAAGGAGTAGATAAAGAGAGGAAATCAAGATTGCTGGAGGTTATGTGGGTACTAATTCAGAATGCATGCATTCATCTAGGTAGTAAATTCTCAGCTGCACATTCCTGATCCCCACCTACAAATTGACTATAAAATGGAAATGATAAGGGAAGAAAACAGTCTGTATAAAATTTTGATAAGAGGGATTTTAATGGGAGAATTGTTTATTTGTAAGCAAGGGAAAGCAATATCTGGGAAAGTGTGCATGAAAATAGTAAAAATATTAGTAGTATGCCATATAAAGGGCCATCGAGAAGTCGCTCCGCAGCCATTGCGTAACCGATATTTCATTAAGGAAGCGAATTCGTGTGGAAACAGTGACTACGCGTTTTGAAGGAATGCCAGATATGTAGGAGTACCAACTGTTCGGTGCACATTATCAAAGTGTGGAGAAACTTGTCGATGACCCGTTAATAAAAAGAGAATCGTGAATGAGGGAGAACTGAAATTGATTAAAGTTTATAAAATTTCTTTTTTATAATTTTGATGGCGTGGAAAACGATAAAGAAGGAGAATTTACTATGTGAATATTTTTGGTAGTAGTACGGTTAACTATGTTTTATGTAGTTTGGAGCAGTTAGCATTAAAGTAAGAACATGATTAGTGACCATTTTCCCTTTGTGACTGTTGTGAAGTGCAAACAAAGGGAAACAATAATAGGAACGGAGTAAAAACTACTTCACAATATGAAAACGAGAAACAATTAGTTATGAATTAATGGAAAAGTTATCTCAAACGTGAATTGTATATTGTTTTAATTTTATCCATGACTAATATTTGTTTGTATGATATAAATGCTTCGGTTTCAGCGGAAGATGCATTAAATTAACTAGAGTTTCTGTTGTAATGGGCAGGGAGAGGAAGGATTAAAAAGCCAGGAAAGAAATATAAGGAGAGTAAGCAGTGGTTTGATAAGAGGGTTGAGAAAATGGTTGAAGATTCATAAAATTAATGAAAGGGAAACAATGGGGAAAAGGGACATATAAATTATATACTTAAAATAGATTTACAAAGAGAGGTTGATAAATGGAGGAACACGGTCGCGCTGGGGCTTCTAAAATTGACAATAAAATTAAATCAGGGAAAGTTCATGAAGCGTGGGAGGTTATAAGGAAATGGTAATTGGAAAGTTCGAATTGGTAATAATATAACGAAGGAATGCGTTAACTTTTTTAAAAAAAATAACAAGTGGGAAAAATATGTGAGATGTGTTTTAAAATCACAATTTATAAATAAGTTGGATGTTTCTATCCCTTGTTAAGGAAGTAACAAGGGAAGTTAAAGGATTGAAAAAGAACAAAGCAGCAGATATTGATGGATTACCAGTAAAATGTTTACAAGTTTAGTACACTGAGTTTAAGAGGCTGGAATGCTGAATCAGTAACTAAATGTAATTAAAATAGTAACGGAGTGTCAAAGAAAGTATGTCCTATTTATAAAAGGAAAGGAAATGATAATTGAGCAGCTAGATGTATAGTATTTTTTATCAAATGTGAGTAAGATGTTTGTATGGATTTAGGCAATTAGAATTCAAAAGTTAGCAGAAGATAATCAGCTAATCTCACTATTTCATTCGGGTTTCAGAAAAGCTTATAAAACTATGGATAGTATGCCAGTTGAAAAAAAAATTATAGAAATAAATATTTAGGAAATAAACGTAATAGACGCCATACGGTATTTATAGACCTAGAAAGTGCATAGGGCAGAATAATACGAGAAGCACTTTGGCATAAGTATCAAAGATGGCTTTTAGTAAAGTAATAGAAAGATTATATAAACACAATACATTTTGTATACTATAGGAAAGCTATGAAATAACTTCAAAAGTAACCAGTAATGTAGAAATAGGCAACAATGTAAACTGAGCCCTATTTAATTTAGTTTATTTATAGAGGAAATAATGAGTGGGTTAAAAAGTGAATAAACATGCACATGTAATAACAACGTGAAAATGCCAGGATTACGTTTTGCAGATTATGGTTAGTGCTTTTTCAATTATTGGTTTACAAAATGCTTTATAAAAGTAATTGTTATATATTGTGATGAATAGGGAATAAAGGTGAATATCAATAAAATCAAAATAATAATTTTCAGCAATGGTAATAAATTAAGAAAAGGGGGAAAATTATCTTTGAAACTTGAGAATATTCAGATAGACAAAGCCTTGCTACACGCAGGAGTTAAAATATGCAGTCCATGACTTTGGAAAAGGTGGAGGCATTTGGCTCATACAAATGGTAAGTTAGGTTTAAAACTAATAAGGATATGCTTATACGTAGCACCAATGATGAACATTAATTGGATTGAGAGAGTATATGCAGCATTAGTTAAGCTCAGATGGGGTTATGGTAATAAATATGGAATATAGAGAATGATAGGGAAAAAATGGAAAGAGTACTTATCATGTTCCAAAAGTTCTGGAAACATGGAGGCATTACTAGCAATGGGGAAGATTAGTGAGAGAGGTTTGGTGATTAAAATATTAGTTTGGGGTATAACAGTTGAATGAAGAACATGCTAGGGCAAGTGATTAATTAGGCTACAAATGGATATAGAACTAAAACAATTAAGAGTGCTGATTTGAAAAATACATTTGTTTCTTAACATAGTTCCTGTACATTGAGGCCTTGTGCTATCGTTTCACAATCTCCTGAAATTCAGTTACACAAAGTTCGTTGGGATGCTGTAGAAACCAGGCAGTGACTTCCCTTTCAAAAGATTCATCATCAGAAAATTGTCCATATCGTAAGATGGTGTTTAAGAGGCCCGAACAAATTAAAATCGGTTGTAGAAAGTTTGTGGCTGCTCGCAGGATGTTCGAGGACTTCCCAATTTAAAATTTGAAAAATCTCCTTTGTCTTGTTAGCAGAACGAAAACGCGCACTGTCATGCAAGAAAAGCACGCCTTTGGTGAGTAGCACTGACCGCTTCCGATGAATGCCCTTACGAAGTTTCCTGAAAATGTTACAGTAGGAGCCGGCATTTATGGTTTGTCCTTGAGGCTGGAAGTCAGCGAGAGTTTGCTTTCGTGATCCCCGAAAACTGCGAGTATTTCTTTCCCGGTGGCTAGTGTCACTTATTTGTTATTTTATTTATTTATTTATTTATTGCAGACGACGGGGTATTTCACTGCATTGGTGCACATCAGGCTGGTTATGATGAACCCAAGGCTCATCACGTTTGACATTTCGTAATAGAAAATTGTGTCTTACAAGTCGGTAGCTATTGAGATGATGTAATGCCAGACCCAGTCTTAGCAATTTGTGTTGTAGGGCCAACATGTGCGGCACCCATCGTGCACAGATTTTGTGAAAACCTAACCTGTCATACATTATGAGGTGCGCCATGTCGAGTTCACAATCGGTAGCAGTGGCTAGAATATCTATATTTTTAATAGTGTTTAACGCCCGCTTTTACTGCTGAGGCACCGCAGGCGGTGATATATATAGTATCCATAGTTACTTTTGTGTGTGCTCTTATTAAGTCTTCAACTCGTTGAAACAACTGACGCGGTGTTAATCTTCGATAGGTGTGGTTCAGGGAACTGTTGCACCAATTATAAACAGTTGACATGCCAGGTGCTTCCAGCCCATAGATGTGAAGCAACTCATTATGAATTTTCCTTGATTTCATACCTTTTGCCCCCAAAATTGCACAACAGATCGCTTCTCGAGTAATGTACTCTAACTCATTGGCACTGCCCTCTTGAACTGCTATTTTGCTATTGTAAATATCGATTGTCTCGTGTCAAATGTCCCCAATTATCACGGAATAACGTTGCCATTTAGTGGCAATTGCCACAGGTGCCTCATTCAAACACTTAGTTCCCCACGTCTATTTGTAATTTATTTAATGACTTACCTTCGTATTTTAAAGCAATACGCGAAATATCAGGAAAATAATAGGTATATTGAATTTCTTCAAACCACAAGTCCTATCAATTAACTTATTGTACTTTATAATACAGCTAACACACATTTAATAGTTTAAAATTTGAAATAAACAGACAGACTGTTTGATTTGTTTTTATTTGCATTTACATTTAAACTCCCAACTATGACCGAGGTGAAAAGCGGATTTTAAATAGGAAGCGATTATTCGGATACAACAAAGATAGCTACCAGATGCAATAATAACGAAAGAGAAATATAAATTGGATTAACATTTTAATTCAAATTAAATTGCTTAGATATGATACTCAGCCATTTATAAATGCCCAGTTTTACTAACATGTGAAATAATGGAACTTTGGACATAAAACCGTATTTCCCATTACATTTAATAAAAAGAAAAATAAGTAAAAATAACATGGGATTTTATGTTAGTCTCTAATTTGAATGAAAAATATAAAAGTCAAAATTGAAAAGGTGTAAAAAATCACTATATTTCGTGAAATTCTTTAAAAATCCCATAACTTCTACTGGTTTCCAAAAATTACTGTAGGAAGATAAATTCCTATATCAACAACACTGCTAAATGAGTACCTCGAAATAACAAAGGCTGCTGTAATGTTGACTGTGGCAAGACCAAATGTATTTACCAGATCCCAATACGGAAAAAATGACAGCCAAAGTCATCCTGTTTTTTGCCAACAGCAAATTCGAAATGTTTACATAGTATTAAGTTTACAAGAGGCCATTTATTATTAAAAATATATTCCTGGTATTTAAGAATCTGAAATTGTTTACACACAATATATCTCATACGTGAACTAAATATAAAATAATAAGAGTCATAAACTTCTCCACGGGAGAGGACATCTCTTTATAAAATACCCACACTTATAAATAATTGGACACCTTAATATTAAACATAGCTGGGACAGCATTAAATTTATCATCGTCTATTTTAAGGAGAAGGACATAGTCTTCCTTGACAAACGGGCGTACCTGTCTTGCCTTTACCTCCCATGCAAAGTAGTTGAAACATAATATCTTCTTTAGCCATTAATTAAAACTCTCTCCACCTCGCTCCAAAAACCTGCTCCATGTGTTCTTTCGAACCTTTCCTTTCATTGCTAACCCTCGTCATCACATATGATGGTAGATTAAGGAACATTACACAAAGAAAACATATTTCTTAACTACAAATTTCGGTATGAAATATTCAATACACACTAAAGTTTCATCATTAACTTCATAACTTACACGGTGTATACTATTTGTCCAATCCTACTTTAATTACTACTATTTAGGAAATATAAATATGGTATTGTGCGATGCACTGCCATAATTAAGACATACAAAAATAATTCACGATGTACTAAACACTTTCTATTACACAAGCTTCTGATGTGATTTAACTAAATCGATATTAACTTAATAAACGCAAATAAGTTACACGCTACTGTTGATTTGCTTCCAACTATAAACCACTGTAATAAACCAGATAAGTGCAAATTAACAAAGTCATATAATTAACACACGGACTACATATTCCACCATTTTGTCTATTATCAATACTTATATTGCGGCGAGACAATTATAGTTGGTCTTGTCTGTGGTTTGGACAAACTGAGCGCTCCTTTTGAGTTTAGTACCCAGTGATCTCAAAATATAGAGCTCACTGGTTATGCCACTTTGCGCAGGTTGGTAACAAGGCTCTACAAAAGACAATGGGTTTTCGCCCGTAAAATAACACTATTTCCACTTTTAATTCGGAAATACTAAACCTACTTGGTAGTTATACGCAATATTTGGAATAGTATATACTAAAATCAGAAAGAAAATGCTCCAAAAGCTTGTCATAGGCTTATACACCGGGTGGTAGTCTCCAGGCACAGCCGCCTTAATTATAAGTTTAACCTCCATATTTTTTTAAAAGCACCTATTGACCGTTTGACACACTCTGTGAAATGACCGTGTTTTCAATGAATGTAGTCGGATGAAATCAACGGACAAGGTAAAGTCATGTTGTGTATCCGATAGTATTGACATTAGTACCGTTACATTTTATGTGCAACCGCCACTGAGCGCTTCTCATCTCTGTCAACTAAACAGCTGAGGCTGAGCAAATTGTATAAACATTAAACATTGGATAAAACGGCGTTGACACATCTGTAAATTGTTTGTTGATGGTTGTCATTAGTACCGACCATTTTTGGTAATGTGTGCAAACTTGTTTTAATAGCAGTATTTTATTACAAACCCAAACAAACCTAGATTTGAAGCTATTTTGCGGCATTAACCTATATTAAGCAAATTATACTCGCGTTAAGGGATGTTCAATTGAAATGCATTAACCCGGTTTACTTTATGAATATTATGTAATATTCAAGTTGTCACTTTATGAATATTACATAATATGAAAATAAATTCCAAATATATGCATAGGAGAAATTCGCTCTAAGCATCGCAGCCTATAAAAAGGGTGCTCAGAACTGGAATACAATATTTTACAATTAACAGTTATCCATGATCAAACGACAACATGCGGATTAATAAGATCAAGATAGGGGAGGGTAGAAAAATTGCCCAAAATGTCAAAAAATTCACAAATTACTAAATAACTTGCCAAGAACTGTAGAGTATGTAAGTAAATAGCCATTAAATCATTAGAAAAGGCATAATTATTTGATCAGCACATCTGCTCAATGGAGATATCTGCAGTTAAAAGAAGCTGGTTAGGCATAAAATGTCATGTCACACATGCATTATATTAGCAGTTATCTAAATACTCTTTTTATTTGATTTGATTTGATTTGATTGTCATTAATGTAAGTCATATTGTGTTTTAATGTTAAGCCCACTTGTAGAATTTTTTATTCATTGCATTATAACATGTATGAAGCTCTACAAGACCAAATAAAAACTAAAGTAAACATTGTTAGATCTACAATAAATAAAAACATGCCAGGGAACGAAACAAGTTTTATGTAATGCTAATGTATTTGGGAAAGATGAATCTTATAATTGTTAAAACTAGCAGAAAACCTTAAATGCTGTAAATGTTAATGAATGAATGAATTAATTATTTAATTAATTTATTAAATTGCATAATATTCCTCAGTTATATAACGCAGCAATAAATGTCTAATGATCACCAATTACAAAGGAAATTAAGTTACCCACTAAACAAACAAAGAAACTTAGCCTATCAATCAGTGATAATAACTGACAATATACTTAGTTAATAACCACTATCTATAAATGTTAGGTCTTTGGTTTTTCCAAAAGATTCGAACTCTACGTCCCTAATCACCCAGTGGTTCTACAATTAGTACTTATATTTAAATATTTTGCTGTTGCCTAAGTTAGCCACAGAAAGCTATTATTACAAGCTTCTTGTTCTAGAAAATGGTTTAAATTATTTTTTCATATACTTTTAATCATGCACTTCATGAAAACAAATTTTTGAATTATACTTTGAAGAATTTCTGAATTTCTTTGTCTAAATGGTAATGCACAGAATTTGAGGACATCCTTAGGTGGCTTAATTAAATCACCCTATTTTTCAATGAAATATTAGTTATTTTATCTTAGCTACATCAATATTCTCTAAGAACACTTGGATAATATGAACACAAAATTTTATACCACAGATTCTTTGCCACAACTCCAGCAATTTATTCAGTGAAGACTCATGATATTATACTGTAATTGTTTACTCCACTGCAATATAGCCATTGTATGAAAGAAAATATTGAAGAGTTGCCTCGGACATCATATCATTGAATCCCTGAGCATTCTTACTTTAGGGAGGGGTTACAATTTACGTAATACTCAGAAGACTTACATTTGATTGATTGAATGCTCATTTTATTAAGAAGGAAATTGCTGTTTCTGGATTCATTTAATTCAGAACAAACAAGACTCCTAAGACCACAGCAAATTGTCTTCTGTTATTATCATGCCCAGTTGTCACCTTATGGCCTTATGTGTGCAATCAGGTTGTCAAAATAATATTGGCATATTTTGTATAAAGGAATGTACTTTAAAGGAAGGACATTCCGAAGTGTCTTCAACAAAGTGGTCATATATTACCAGGTCTAGTGCTTTTGAAGCCCACCAACAACCTTTAAGGCTCAGTCTTTGTAGAAGACAAATAAATTTGCATTCTATTAAATCTTTTTAATTACAATTTGAATTCTTTGGCATGCATAACGAATTGCTTTATTCGTGTAAATTCTTCAAGTCTAGTGACTTATATTGCTGCCCTCTTACACTTCTTGAATGTAATAAGTCAATCAGATTATTAAATAAGATAATCTGCTGTAGCCTGACAATCCTGAAAAACCTTCAGTTTTATGACATAACAACAGTAATGTGTTATGCCAGAAATTGACTGATTCAAACTTTAAGCAGCTTTTAACTTAATTTGCATCTATATTTCCAATTTTATTGCCCAAAGGCATTTCCCCATATTTTTGCAGTTCACTTATTATTTTTATATATTTTCATTCGCCTGGGCCAGATAAATAGAGGTCCCTTCTAGTTTGTATTTTCTTAGCATTCAAATAAATAAAAAATATATATTTTTTCATTTCATAAATCTCTCACAAGTGTTCCTAATTAATTTCATCATGTAGCACAAGCATCTGGAGAAAAGAGAAGAATGTTTAGTTACTGGGTGTAAAAAACTAGTTATCCTGGCCCAGCCACAATACATAAATATTCTAACTATTTTTTTTAGCTATGTTATATTTGCTGATGCATGAGGGATACTACTGTGATAGCAAAACTATGTAGCAATGCTAAGCACTGTTGTTTAGTGCATATAACTTTGCACCCTTAATGCCATGTACAAAAAAATAGTGTACAATAACTTGTACACAATATTGGCTAAAGCCAAATAAAAAATCAAGACTTCTGATGGCAATGGTATTTAGCCATCAACATTATTTGGACCACATTAACAGAAACATGGATCTTGTTGCATTCCATTCAAGATGCTTTTTTATAAACATGAATTATATTAGTACATTCGACTTGCTTGTGTAAGATTTCAATAGACAATGCAGAATACTGAATTTTAATGTACACTCATACCACTAAGATAAAATTCTTCGATGAATAAGACAAGTATGTCTTTCTCACAAAAGAATAAGCTTGTGGAAAGGAAATGCAATTTCTTTTACCTTCTGGGCAAATCTTTGTAACATTTGATCTGAAGTCATTTTCTTTGTTGTTTAGAGGCATATGTTAAGATAAACTGTAGCATCATACATTACTGAGTTTCTATAATTTTTCCCTTTTTAAGACTATTCATCTATTTAATTTAGTAACTTTTTTTAATGAATTTGTTCCTTTTTCAAACACTTTTATTATCTCGCTTTCTTGTCTGTTCGGGTGGAATTTTGTAATTAATTTTTCATGTACTTATAAATGAGATAGAGATTTGAAAATTTGCACAAGTTGAGAAATGGATGACAATACAATATAACACAGTAATTATCATGGTTCAATGGTTCCAAGGTTCAAAAATATGGTTCTGCAGTTTTGAAAGTAAAGCAGTGCAATATCAAACACGAAGCTTTTAAAAAATGTAAGATTGAATAGTAAGAACACATTTCTGTAGTTTCGTTTATAATGCATAAAAATATAAAATTTATAATAATCTTTATTTAAAAATAAGAACAGTTTCTATGACTTTATTATATTTATCAGTACAATAAATAAATTATAGTGTAACTTGATTTATATTTAATTTCAATGTTTTATTTGAAATTAAAATGATTAGAATTCTATTTGTTTTATTTTGATAACAATACAGTCACCATGGCAACTATTCAAATAAACAGTGCAATGTTGAATGTGCAAATTCCAAGAAATGCATGGCTCAAGTTCAATCAACTGGGACGATGGAAAAATGTTCTTCTAGACTTACTAGTGGCACGTAATGACATGCTAAATATTTTGACAATTTTCAAATAAAAACATCAAATTTAAATCCTCACAATTAAATTTTTACAAATAATATGTAATAAATCTGATTTCTGTTACATAAATTCAATTGCGCTATTGTTAATGTAATAATATGTGTATTAATAATAATCAACTGTGTAAATAAGTAGTGAATGAGTATTATAATTAATATAATATAATGATTTACATATATTATCAAAGGTTTTGGCTTCTATATTGGGTACAAATGTATTTAATACTGAAATAAAAATTTTCAAAATTAACTTTATGTTTCTGTATTTAGTTTTTAATTAAAAAAAATAATTAATCAACTGTTTCGATATATCAATGGAGTAGATAAAACAATTTTCTATTTTAGATGTGATCAAGAGCAAACAAAATGAACTAAATCTAAAAATTGCTCAATTTTTGTCATCATTTAATCAAGATGTCTAATACTGATTGCAAAATTACATGCACACAGGACTAAAATGTAGAAAATAATTTAAATAATTTTTTTTTTAAAAAACCACGTTTTTATTTTCTTAATTATAAATGAACTAAAAAGTATAAAATAATTCATCCTAGCTAAATGCAGATTTATAACCCCATGCAAATTCATAATCTCATAAACTTTTTTGGAAAAATTCTCCCAAAGAAATACGTGGGGTGCATGCAATAGATAAAATTAATAACTGTTAAGGGTATTTATAGTTTAAATTAATCAGACAAATGTTTCAGACAAGCTATTGCATACGCCCCACATTTTTCGTTTGGAAGAATTTTTCTAAAAAGTTTATGAAACTATGAATTTGCATGGGGTTATAAATCTGCATTTGGATAAATTATTTTATACTTTTTAGTTCATATATTATTAAGATAATAAAAATGTGATTTTAAAACTTTTTTTTCATTTAAATTATTTCTTCTAAAATTTGAAAATAATTTTAGGAACTAATTTACATACTTTCAATTAATATACCTAATTTATTCCCCTTACATTTTTATATACTTTTCCAACCGAGGGTATAAAAATGTCATGCCTGACCATTGGAACTGTTTGAGGTGATTCTGGTGAGGTTACTTTTACAAATATCTCAGAAATGTTTTAGTATGTTCCATTTAAAGAAAATAATGAAGTAAATTATAATATTTTGTATATTAAAACATTAATAATATATGGGAAACTGAATAAATATTTTTTCTAGATATTTTGGAAAAGCAAGACAGATGGAACAACCCATTCTCTATTTAGTACTTAGCAATAGTGTATTGTAATCAACTGCCAATTCTTTAAAATGAGTTGAATTAAATGGATGAAAGAAGATGGGGTTCAACTTTCTCTTCACATGGCACTTATTTATTATTTAATATTCCAGGATCTTTCAGTAAACTAACAACAATAGATGATGCAAATAACTCCATTTTAATAAAGTCTTTTGTATCTGATAAAAAAAATTACATTTATGCTTCAATTATGAAATTATCCCAGGGCATTTTTCGAAGTTCTATTCACACAACTATGTGTAACATAAAGTGACATTTTTGTTCAGTATAAGATTTATATATAAAACCAGTCATACATAAAGGTAACTGCTTGCTGGTCACCAGTATTTATTTAAATGTTTTTTTCACAGTATTATGGTGAATGTGCACTGTGATCTTAAGATTTACAACATGCTGTCATCTGTACCTATTTTCTGCTTGCTGGTTAGGACCCCCCCAACAGTGTTCAATACCATTGTTAGCACTCTAATGAATTAAGTAACTGCTTTAGGTCACATGCATTGTTTTATGAGTATCTGAATTTCAGCAGCAATGTTAAACTTATTTTCATTCTAGTTTATGTAGCTCCCCTTTATACCTAATATTATTGGTTAATTTTTCTTCTATTTTGCATATGGATTGTTGAAAATTTTTTGCAACACACCCATCCTTTTATTATTTTTTTTCTGGTACATGCTTTCCAAATTTCTGCTTAATGAAGCTCTGTTACTATTAGTATGCTAAATGATTATCACAGTTGAAATACATAATCACCTCATTGATATTGTAATACATATGTGTCATCATAAGTTAATGAGCAGAACCCATTATTCACAGAGAATTTTGGCATTTGATGAAGGTAATGAAACAGAAATCATTCCCAGAGGATAAGAAAAAGAATAATTTGTTCACAACTAGATGCATGGCATAGTTTACTGCACAATATATATTTATACATAGGTTATTTCAGTAAGAATTGCTGATTAAGTTGGTTTCTGACAGCCAATACCTCTAAAATTGGAGTAAAGTAAGAAACATTTGAAATCAAAATAGAAGTCAAATCACAGATCTTTGGTGTATAGTGCTGAAGCTACATTCTTTGAATTAGTATGCCCTGTCTAGCCAAAAATGTGAATAACTCCCATCTGATTCTGTGTACTGTGGAGATCTCAAATGCTGCAGTTCAAAAATAAACAAATAAGTGCATTTGAAATTGGAGTAAAAAAAAGCAAAAATTACCATCACAATTAACACTCAATCCACAGATCTTCAACTTAAAGCGCTCATGCTGTAAACTTTGATCTATCATGGCCTGTCCAGTCACAATATGAAGTACTTCCTTCTGATTCTGTGTACTATGGAATCTCATAACTTATCTAGACTGGTGTTACTTGTGATATGAAAACCACATCTAAAAGTCAGTAGTAGTAACCATACTTGCCTCCTAAACCCAAGATCATGGGTTAATCCCAACCAAGATCAAGCCTGAAGCCCACAATGCTTTATGTTACCTGGCGTTCACGTTTTCTTGGTAAGGAAAAACTCCAGAAAAAACCTTATTCAGATAACACTAATTTATGAGATTTAAATCTATCTTTGGACTTGTAGGCAAACATGCTAATTACAAGACCATGGAGGCGGTCAGCATTTGCTTGTGAAAACCAATTCTGTGAGTGTATGTTGTCTGTAGTTGAGATGCTATTAGCTTATGAGTGGAAACATGCTATCCAAAGGTGTTCATAACAGTATTCTGGGACATTATATTCTTGATATAAGCCTGTAAACAGCCTAGTCTGCTGTCACCCCAAAGGGTGGCACAGATGATTTGCATTTGGAGCAACAATACCTCACTAGCCTTCACCTTGGATTTCCAGGCTGGAACTTGCTACCGTTATACCAATATCCCATTCCAGATCCGCATCTTTGGAAAAATTCCTCAGGAGCAACAGGGATCAAACCCAGGTGGTCTAGTTTAGCAGCAAGACATGCTGATCACTAAATTATATATGTGATCTTTATAAGTTTAGTCATTGAATAATATATGTAAACTGCATTTTTTTCTGCTGTGTCACTTGCTCACCTGAGTAGAATGTACTCTTATACAGATTAGTATGAAAATTGATCTTGGGTATGAGAAAGTTCAATTTAGAGTAAATGAACTATTATGGTTTTGGGTGTTAAGAATTAGACGTAATGATCTGTATTTGGTCTCATCTTGATTCTAAAATAAGTATGTACAATTAAACCAAATTCCTATTGCTTTCTCTGTAAAAATTTCATCTAATTTAGTTATGCATATATATTAAATAAGTTATAGGTTCACAATTACGTATTACACTTTGGGTTTTAACAATTAGAGATAAACATTTTATAATTAGTTTCATCTTGATTATGGAATAAATTATGTACAATTGGACTGTATTCCACACATAATGTCCTTTTTGTAAACATTTCTTCTGATTTAGCTATGTATATATTTCAAAGTAGCTCTAGATTCATCTTTGCTATGTATTCATATGATTTTCTTTTATATTTTTAAAACAAAAATTATCCATTACATATTTTTTGTTGTAGTGAAATGTTTGCTGTTGCAACTTGCACCCAGTAAATGCTCATCCCATGTGAGTTTGAGTATTAAATCTTCATGTTGATCAGTGGGTAAGTTGTGAAATCAAAGTACTGGTAATAAAGTAGAAGAATGAGCCTTTTGAATTTCTAAGGGTTGATATCATCAAAGTGATAGATCTGCATGTTTCTGAGTTAGTCCTGTTATAATAAGAAGTTATATAAAGAATTTATTACATTGGTCCTGGTGGGCTAGTGGTAACCATATTTGCCTCGTACGTAAACCCAGGGCCATGTTTTCAAATCTGTCCACAATTGATGGACATTTTCAGGTGTAAAAATCATAAGTATGGCTTCCTTTGAAGGGAAGGAATGATTTGGGCCCATGTCATATATTTATGGTATCTGAAAGAACCTCAAGCCTGAAAGAAGTGGCCTCTGAGCAAAATTTATTGGTCATTTCTTGCCTTGAATTAAATGGGATCTAAGATGTTAAAGAGCATTCTTAAATAAACCAAATAAATAAAAAAGTTATGTTACCCTTTCTTTTTTATTTGTAGCACAGATCTACAGATAGTAAAAATAAATTATTTTTATCGGTGATTTTTGGCCTGCACTTCACATTCAACTATCCACTAGCTCATTGCAATGTGTCACATGTTTTATTTATGATGTATCCCGAAGTGAAATTTGCAGGAATGGGTTACAGCAGTTGAAGGACTGATCGATTGGAATTTTGTACCAAGCCCACAAAATCATCCTGGACCAAACACCTCCTTTGGCAGAGGGTGGGCCATGCACTTGCGCCTGGGCTTTGGGTTATAATCGCTAAGGGCGCTATGAGGCGATTAGCATTACTGGCTTAGATATGTATGCCTATTGCGCCAATCTCCTAATGGTGTCAATAATGAACTCGAGGCCGTAAGTTTCATATAGAAAATCTGATGGAAATATAGGGTTTCTGTCGAAAATTCTCCTTAAGGCAATGCTTGATGCCTTCTATAAATATGCCATATTTGATTTTTTTAAATAGTGTTTAACGCCCGTTTTTAGTACCGAGGCACCACAGACGGTGAACACTGATGATACATGAGATGAATTGATATATCGGGAAAGGATGTAGCGATATTTGATTAAACAGTATAGCCCCAAACATCTTTTGCGAATAACATTATCGCCAGAATAATGGCCTTGTAAATTCGCAGTTTTATGCAAAGTCTTGGGGAGTTTCGCAAATCCCCCGAGAACAATTGGTGCTGATATGGCATGCCAGACACTGAAAGCACTGTACTGGCCAGTTCAAGCATTTTCTCTCAGCGAACTCTCTTCCAAATAATAGCGCGGAAGCTATCAAGCTGGGAATGCCTCCCGTGTATGGCGTATTCCACAACTGTATAAACGGGCAGTGTTATCATTTTACCCTGGTTCCCTTCTTGCCCGATTACAGTTCGTAGCATTTGATGACATTGACCCCTTTTTGTTGAGGGCCATGACTTCCTCAGTGGTTTTCACCAGGTTAAAGCCTCGAAAAGCTCTTCGGTGCTCTTTTTGCTTTTTCACAGTATAGGTATAGTAACCTATATTCTTCTGTTTCAAGTAGTTTGTGATGTGTGATGCTTTACGGAGTAGGTCTAAAGGTAAACATGTGCGCGCTCTTGCACCGCTTCGGCACTGTTCTTTGTAAAAGCCGCTATGTACCTCATAGTGGCCAAAATAATTTGGAAAATTATCACCAAAAATTAGGGGGACATTCTGTCCCCTTGGTGCAGCCTCACGCTATAGTCCTTGGCTCTGGTCATAAACAGGATGGGAAGTGGAAGGGGTGTCTGGTGGGATGCGACGGTAAAACCTTACCGTCGTCCCCCTTCCCCCGCAACCGGTGTAGGTATCATCATTAGAACTCATCGTTTCACCACTTTTAGTGGGTGCATCGGGGCTTCCTCCCGTGGTGGCGTCTGTTTCAATGGCTGGGTGGAAGTTGCCATGGAGTCAGTGAACTTACTGTTAAAGAGAGGGATATGTGCAGGAAATGAACGAGGTGTTGTCTTACGTCTGGTCGAAGAGATGAAGTTTCACGGCGCTCTCGCTTGCCGCACTGAGGAGCCGATATTCCGCAAAATGGTCCAACGGGCCTGTGATGGGTGGGCCCATCCACGGGCTTGGGGTAAGTCCTCATCTCTTATCGAACTCCTGTAAGATCAGCTGAGTGTTATCAGTAATGTCAGTCTGTCAGAAATAAGTCCGTCAGTAGACTTACCCTTCGATGAAATCTCTGCTGCAGGTGTAGCAACAAGAATCTTTGCCCCCCTCAGACCCTTCTGCTTGTTGCCGTTCTTGCGGCAGCTCTTTAGTGTTTGTAGCTTGTGGGTAGCTGATTCAAATAATGGTGATGTGCTGTTAGCTGGTGCGCTGCTGTCGTCGACTTGGAGGAAAAAGTACCGCTGTGGTTAATTAGGCTGCGAGAAGATTTTCTGCCACTCGACGCCGATTGGCTCGGAAGAAGCCGGCAACTGTAGCTGTGGTTCTGCTCCCTGCTGCTGCTCCAGCTGTCGCCAGGATCCGCAGCGATAGGCTACACTACGGAGCCACAAGATCCCACCAATTTTCACGCACCTTTACCCAGGCTACTGTCAAAGATGAGAGAGATTGACGCTTTCACAGCAAGCAGCGTAGAAACGGTGAAATGCCGCCGAGAGGTTGGACTGCAGATGTACAGTCAAAAACACCGTGTCTGCCTATCTGAAAAAGAAAGCAATTGGCACTGAAAGACTTGGGCATCAAGGTGAAGCAGGTTCACAGATGCTCAAGACAGTGCCTGGCAAGGAAGGCAAGCCGACGCAGAAGGTGCCAATGTCGCTATACTTCGTTGTAGAAGCCGCCACCTGGGGCAGCGTTGTTAACTGGACGGCATTCGTGCCCCTCTGAGCACGGTGGGAGGACCACGCAAGAACTGGGCCTACTTATTTATTTTAGATGTCTGGGTTACAAGCACACCAGCACCAGGTCTTTGAGATGCCTCAGAGGTAGTGGAAACCACCTGGTTGTGAACTGTGAAAAGACTGCGAGTCCGCGCTCTCTTTGCATTGTAAGTAGGAGCACGTCCACTCCTACAAGAAGTGCTCAGAGCGCCTACGTTTGGTCGCAATTCAGGTTGTCCGCACGGAAGCACCTCTGCTCCAGAGAAACCCTGCTGTTGTACAGGAGATCTAGCAAGCCAGCATCTCCATGCTGTGCAACAATGGGCGCAGCTACCTCGGGCTCCGGCCACGCCCAAGAAGACATGACCGACTAAGCAGACAGGCGACCACCAACTCCAACGCACAACAGAAAACATCCGGCCCAGCAGTTCAGTCAGTCAACTCCAAAGAACATCTCGGCGAAGGTCCATCCTCTTGATCGGAGGCTGAAATCAGCGAGAGCTCTACTGCGAATTATGCAGCAGCTCGGCTCCCCCTTCCCGTGATCTCCCGAGCCCCCACTCTCAGCGGAGAGCGCACCGCTAATCGAAGAAACGTGCAGTGGCCCGAGACTGTCACCTCATACGTCGCCGCGACATCGGTCGCTCAGAGGCCAACTGAGACCAGGCGTGCTTCCCAGGAGCCGCCAAAGTCACTAATGGACCCCGTGTCCTGGATGTTTTGACGGAGTATGCCAACCTTATGGAATGGTTAACCAAAATTGTTAAAACTCCCTTCCCATTCTGCGGGAACTACAGGCAACAGTCCATAGCGACTGTGACTCTACCCTTGAGTTTGCGGCCCTCTGCGAAGGACTCCAAACCTTTTCCGGAAAAACCTCCTACCCAATCCATTTCAATTTGCATACCTCAATGCGAAGGTAGTTATTAACCAAAAAGAGTACCTGCTCGAGTTTGCGGTGCAGCACAAACTCGGTGTGATTGATGTTTGTATGTGAGACACACCTTCGTCCAGAGCAAAACATCTAGCTGCCTGGCTTTACAAAACACAGGAAAGACAGAACCGGGAGACCAAAGGGAGGGGTGGCAATTCTGATTCGTTTGCAAGTCACATACAACTCCACCCCGATGCCCCCCACCACTCACCTGGAGGCAGTGGCAATTGTGACGAGCATTGTGGGCAGAGAGACCGTTCTGATTACTGGCTTTTACCGCCGTTTCGCGTTCCTCGCAGTGGACTTTCAGAATGTGCTACACGGTTTTCCCAAGGCGTTATTAGCGGGCAATGTTAATGCCAAGCATAGACAAAATAATAATAAAATAAAATCTGTAATACTCCGTCCTGGCTCCTTGTTACCTATACCGGCACATATATTACCAAATTTGATCGTTTATTAATCTATCGATTACCACTACATCATAATATTACTCCTAAACCCAAGATCCCTGGTTCAAACCCGGCCAGGAACGATGGATTTTTTCGGGCGTAAAAATCCTAATTATGGCTTCCTTCGGAAGGGAAGTAAAGCCGTGGGTCACGTGTCGTACATTTACGGCACGAAAAAGAACCTCAAGCCTGAAAAAATAGGCTTCTAAGCAAAATTTGTCCCTGAATACAATGGGACACTGATGACCTGAGATGTTTAAGAGCATCCTTAATGAAACATATCAATCAATAATAATATTACAGACCATAATCTATAATTATACTTATATAAAGAAAATAAAATAACAAAATAAAACACTGAAGCCAAGCATAGACAGTGGATCTGCATAGTGGCAAACCCTAGTGGTTAGCAACTTTCATTTTTAATTGATGTGGAGGCCTCCCGCATATCCCCATGTTGAAATCCATTGTCAGTAGGTGAAGCTTAATTGATATAATAATTTTTTTTATATTTTTGAACTCTGATATCTTGCACCTTGTCAGGGCGTATTATTCCAGATATTTTTATTTTCTCTTTTCATATTAAAAATTATTTATTAATTTTAAATTAAATCTACATTACTAAACAATTAACTATACTATGTACACCAAAACTTCAAACAACACAATATTATACCAAAGTAATGGTAACCAGTACTTCAATAACACTTAAACAACATTCTACAGCATACTGGTAGCCAGTAGTAATTTAAGTTTAAATATACTGAATATTCAATACTGTACATTACAGTATATGTTTTAAGAATATTTGACTATTGGAAAATTTCAATTTAGAATATTTAATCTTAAGTGTGTATTCTTCTTTGTGTATTTACTTCAGCTGTTGCCCAGCATACAGGCTACTTCTCAATGGAACCCCAAGCTGGACATCAGAGAGGTAACTCTCGGCCTCAATTTTCAGCTGGGAAATTGTGGTAATTTAGGTTGATAGGTTACGATTTATTTCTTCTTTTTCTTTTCCTTTGCTGTGTAGAACTCTTTCTGCATGTTGTTCTTCTTCTGATTGTTTCTTAGTAGCTTTCATTTCATTATCAGTTATCTATTGTACTTAGATGTTCCATGTTCTAATATTGTTCTTCTTTTAGCCTCTTCTTCGAACTCTTTTCAAGTAATCTTTGTGCTACATAACAAATTATTATTGAGGAAATCAATCTTTGTGCTGTTCTCTTCTCCCTTTTTCTCAATCATATTCTTCTTCTTTCTGCTGCTTCCTACCTTCAAGTGGTGTGCCAAAGTATTTTCTTCTACTGATTATTGTTTCTTCTTCTTGCTCTGTTTCAATTTTTCTAATCGCTTCTGTCATTACACTTGGGGTCATTTCCATTTCTTCATCTCTTTGTGATCTTCTTAATTGAACAAATTGTTACTCATCTGCTGTTATTTTTTCTTCTGTTATAGTTACTGGTGTTTCTATAATCATCCATCCTTTTCTCAGATATTTTTGTTGCATTGTTTTGTAAGTGTTGGAGCTCTTCTTGATTTCTTAATATATATTTTTTTTTTCCAGCCAACAATCTTCTTTCCTCATTCACCAGCTGTTTGTAATTGGGACATACAAATATTGCATGCTCTGGTATATCTTATATTAAGCAATTGTCACAATTATCACTGGATTGTAAATTCATTCTTTCCAGATAAACTTGGTAAGGTCTGTGTCCCGTAATGAAGTGTATTAAGCCTTTTTGCAGGTTCAATATATTTATTTTTATTCCTTCATAGATGGAAATATTTTGTAGATTCCTCTTCCCTCATCTGTCCAATCATACTCATCTTGCATTCCTGAATTAACACTTTTTTATTTGTCATTTGTTGGCACAACTTCTACTGATTATCTCTCTTATGTCTAATCTGAAGATCTATTGGCCGGATAGCCAATGTTACTAGGAGTCCTGGAGGTTCAACCATTGGTCCTAGAGAGCTCAAAAGATGTGTCATATGATTGAATTCTGCCTGGTTAAGTTGCATGAAGGTAATAAATCAGCCTCAGGCTCTTTTACATCATTTTCAATCATTCCATTGATTAAGGATGTCATAGATTACATGTAAGCAAACAAAATATGAAACAAATTGCAAAAATGCTCTGTAAAGCAGTAACATAAATAATGTAATTAAATCTTAAACTTAACAATAAATTATGAAATTAATCATATTGTGAGCTGTATAAGATGATTCTATAAATCTAATTACTCTTCTAGATTCTCAATAGGCATATCAAATGTAAGTCTTAATCAAGTATCTGTTAATAACTCTGCTGCTTATAGGATGGAATCTTTAAGCATACTCATAGAGTAAAGCACTGGAAAATTGCATGTTACCTGGCATCTCAACACATACATGGTAAGCTAAGAACGTTTTCTGAATAGATATGCTATAAAATTGTATAGTTCTGCTTTATTAACTACAATGTTCTTAACTGATGAATTAGATGTTCAGACTGCTGAATAAGATTATTCAAATGTAGCTGTACCAGGCTGGTAAACAGAAGCAGAAATCTACGTGTTATAAATGGAATTTTCAAAGGATAAACCTTCAGCAGCTAAGCAAAATTTACAGTTCTTCCCTCTGCTGATTCAATGGGCTATGGGAAATAAATTAGTAATAAAGGAAATAGCATATGGGTTATGTTACACTAAATGCCAATGCTTGTTCAAAATGGGGCAGAGCTGAAATAAACTGCAAAGCAGAAGATGCATGTTCTAATCATGCCTAGGCAAGTTTCTCTAAAAGTCAAATGACAATTAGCTGAAGAACCTCATCACCATTTATTCCATTCAATTTAATTCAATATGTTACACTACTACTTTTGACGATTGATTTTTAAATTTTTACCAAAAGTTTTTTTTATTTGGTTTATTTATGGATGCTTTTTAACATCTCAGGGCATCAGCATCCCATTCAATTCAATGTATGAAATGACCAACAAATTTTCCTTAGAGGCCTATTTTTTCAGGCTTGAGGTTCTTTTTCCTGGCGTAAATCTACGACACTTGACCCATGGCTTTATTTCTCTTCTGAAGGAAGCCATAATTTGGATTTTTATGATCCTGTGATCTTGGGTTTAGGAGGCAAGTATAGATACAACTACACTGCCAGGACCAATTTACCCAAAGCAGCATATATATATACCAGCAATGAAGTGTTATTTTGATATTTTCATATATGCATGTCATGTATAAAAACCAATCATGCTTTCCCACAATGCACATACTGCTATAAGTTGTTAAATGAGATGATATTGCAAAAATTCTGACATTTACCTATCTTGATTGTATTACTAAAAATGATAAAACTAATTTTTGTTGAAGTTATGTGCTAGTTCCTACATTAATGCAAACCACTGCATATTGTAACAAGTAACATCTTGCAAAAGTTAAGTAATTGTTAAAAATGGAAGTTCACATTCATATGTTAGTACAAATAATACATCTAGCATGTTGTAAAATCATATTTTTCCAGTCTGGTAATACAGAATATTAACTTTAATTAAAACATACCAAATTAAAAAAAAATGTATAAATACATGGAAATAGTGGTTTTGTAGCAATATGTGTATTGGGCTTCCAGCTACTGGGTTGTGGGCATCTTTTAACAGCTTTAGTTATTATATTGTTCATTCATGAGTAGTGCATATTAAAGCATAACATACATAAAAAATTACTGTTGAAATTGTGATGAGTCGTGGAAGTTGAAATGGCAAGTGCACTGTTAAATATTAGTGAAGTGAATGAATCTTAGTATGTACTGGGATCACTATAAAGTTTTGAGATGTGCAACATTGAACATTAAGAAGTTGCCATAATGGATTTTCAAAGTACTCAATAACAAAGTTCTGTACTCCAGCGCCTCTGCTTCTGGGACTAATATGGAAATAATGTGCCACTAGTTCTTTGGCATAGCATTCATCTTCTCTTCATCTGCACCAATGGCTTCTTCCGGATGGGAAAATCAGTGTCTATGCAGATGAGTGATGCCTCACATTTTGTGATTGGAAGAAATCTCATGATACAAAGTTGAAAGTGCAAGTATGATGAAATTGATACTTTACTGAAGTGAGGGGCAGCATTATCTAGAAGTCGTCCTGTTCTTGGTGTTCTCTCCTGGATTTTTGAGAACACCTTAGGTATATGCCATATGTGGTAATTGTCATCAGCTGTTCCAACACAGTAGTGGCCACATGAGCACTTGTTGAAAAAAAGATGCCCAGCATTTCTTGTAGTCTGCACTATTAGCAGAGTCTGTTCATATGGACAGATGCAAGCTGGTAATTAATTTAAGGATCAAGTTTGTAAATTGAGTTTTTCAGCTCTGGTACAAAATTTGGATTGTGATATTTCCATTGTTAAATATTATAACATTATGCTGCCCTTTCAATTTGATTGTTACACTGTTGCCCTTAGAAATTTTGTGTAACACTCTTGAAGAAAAAGCTTCCACATGTAAAATGCTGATGCAGAATGGAGGAAATTTGAGACAAAGGTACCCAAATGTCTCTTGTCAAACACTTGCTAACTACCACTCAGTTTAAACATATTTAATTACTTTGCTTGAAAATGTTCTCCTGGCTGATATTAAACACCCTCACCACTTCAACAGGCTACTGTTGGGAAATGTTAATTACTGCTGAGTTATTGACAATGAGCTCATAACTCTCTTTCTCTCCAATAATTTTCAACACCCTCACCACTTCAACAGGCTACTGTTGGGAAATGTTAATTACTGCTGAGTTATTGACAATGAGCTCATAACTCTCTTTCTCTCCAATAATTTTCATAGAGAGTTTAGAAGGTTTAGAAGGGATGAAACTGATCTACTGCATATATCATTGTTGTAATTTGCAGATACAGAGTTTTGGTGTGGTAAGTTACTTTATGCTCTATCTGTTAATTGTTATATATCAAAATTGTTGTTGTGGCCATCTTAAAGTTAAATAATTCTTCTAAAACTATATACATATTAAGACGGGAAAGTAGGTCCTCCTGGTCTTGTAGATAGCTCAAATCATTTTAACCCATTACTCTATGTGCTTCTGTACCTAGTATCGTATAACTTAAGTTTTACATGTTCATTACATTGATGATATAAACTGTTAACTGTTTTACTTCATTACAGAAAGAGTTGTTTTTAAAATGTTTCTCATAGTTTAAAACAATGTGGACAGACTACATATTACATTTCCACATATTGCTCATGAAGCCACACATTAAGTAATAACTTCAAATCTTAATGTCCACTTAATAAATCATATAAAACTGGTGCTTTTCTGCATGCCTACAGACTTCTACTTTGTAACTGATCTAAATGTATTAACTAAGGATTCAATTAAATTTAAATACCAACATCATGTCGGAACAATTCAGTGGAGCTATTATATATTTCAGACAAGACTGATGAGTTGATGTTTGTACTCTTACATTTAACATACTATAAAACTGCTCAGAATATGTTTAACAGGCTACTGCAGCTGATGATGGAAACTACTGCCCATGAAATATGCTTTGAGCAGTTTAATGGTAAGTGGAGCATGAAAAATTGACTCATGAGCCTAATCTAGAAAAGTTTAAATGATTGGTGGCCTATGATCTATAGTGTAGATTTCTCACTTAGAAGTAAATGGCACCACGTGTAAGAGATGTACTTCATCCCTAATAAGTTGTCACAAGAGTCTGATGAATGGGGAATAGTACTACATGTTTCATGCTGTACCTAATACTACTGAGAAGCAGGATGGCAAAGGTAAGAACTCTAAAATAGCCAGGATTAATAATGAACTGACCATTTAAAAATGCATAAATAGTATTCACAAATCATATTAAGTAAAAGCATTAAAGTGCAGTGAAACATGCCGATTTCAAAACTGGAAAGTCCCAGAATCGTGTCTATTTTGGAAAATGTAGGGATCTGCAAAATCATAAGTTTTGTATGTTATTTTTTCCTTAACTAAACACACAATTGTCAAATGCAGAAACAGAAAGTATTTACTACTGTTTACACTGAAAACAGTATTTTTGAATACACCCTTTAAAGTATATGTTAAAACAAATATAATTTGTTGGTCACTATTATAAAAATAGGGGTTCTTAGGAGTGAATGCAAGGGTGCTTTGGGTTTTTGGTCATAGTTTTATTACCTTATTGAAGTGGTGAAGTGAACCTTTCAATGATAATTTGTACATTATACCAACAGTATCTTGTAGTGAATGGCTGAGCACAGCACATAAACATATTAGTGATCAACAATATCACATAAAAATGTTGCCCATTTTTAAGTGATAAGGTGAAAGTCATTGAACTAAAGAGAAGAAATAGTGTGTACCATAAATAAGGTTAAAATTTCATTTTATCCCTGCTTCTAAAGAGAATGAAGATACAGATGAAGCAGAAATATAGAAACCATATCACCTGTAGAGTATACAAAGTTTTACATGGATGCTGCAGAGTATGTAAGTGATAACAGTGAAGCTTATGCATATCAAACGGTTGATTCTGCTGCATTCATGTACACAATTATTAAACAAGAAACAAAAAATGATGGCGCTAATGACAACAGTGGTAAAATTGAAGAGGAGGTAGGAACAGGGGATGCCTTTAATATTTTCCCTTTTTCTGAAGAATATAAGGGATCTATAAATATTTGTGCTAACAAAAATCTGAAACAACTTCATGAACAAAGTGAAATAATGTTGGAGAAGTGTGCCATTCAGTACTGCAGTAAGCAGATAAAATTACCAGATCTGTAGAGGTTGCAAGTTCAATTAAATATGCATATGATAAATAGTAGGATAGCATTAAATGCGAAATATAGTGCAGTTAGGAAATAGTTGAGTTTAATACTTATTAGTGTCTTACAAAAATAATTAGCTCTAGATAGTATGACTTTATGAAGAACATTCACAACAGCAAACCCATTTAATGAGTATTGCCAACCATTATATCTGTTTACACTTCTGGTATTTTGTGGCACCTCTTTGTTTTTAAGGTAATGCAGATGATCAGCTGGTTAAGATTTACTTCATGCCTGAATAACATGGAAATCTGTCCAGAGTGGAAAATAGACATTTAAACCTGCCACTTCCATTTTGAACTGGTTTCACTGTATTGCACTGTCACATAAATCAGTTATATTGAAGTTCTAATAATTATAGTAAATACAACTCAATCTAATGGTACCGCTACAAGTGGCTGAAGTTGTTAAGGCGTGGACTTGTGAGCGAGAGGTCTGGGGTTTGATTCGAATCCAGCCAGGACCGTCCTTCCTTGCTGATGTTTTTTCTAGGTTTTCCTCAGTCCTAAACTTAGGACTAGAGCATTTCCTTCCTTAAAAATATCCTTTTCCAATATATCATTTCATCTCGTGTATCATCAATGTCCACCACCCGTGGTGTCTCAGTAATAAAAATGGGCATTAAACACTAATAAAAAAAAACCTAATGGTTATGGAAAATGGTAAGGCATCGTGTAATTGCTCTTTATTTAGTCCTGTCTGTTAAGGCTATTTTTGCACTTTTACACCACCAGTGTATTGCAATGAGTTCCACATGTATGCATTTTTCTTTTGTGCATATGTTTGTTTGCTGAAAAATTGGCCTAGAGCTTATATTTGAAATTAAATAAGTTATTAAATGTATGTAATATTTATAACATAGCATTAAAATGACATTTTCATATATTTTAAAATCCCCTAACATGTAAAATGTAGTCATTTCAATAAAAAATTTTAAAATTTCTAATTGAAATCCTATAAATAGTGTTCATCAGTAATTAAGCTTTTGTCACTTTTTATAATACTCAAAATAACATCATTGTATTGATAATTCTTGGTTGGGATCAGAAGAAAAATGCCTTCTGGGTATAAACTTATGAATTTACAAGATATTTATGGTGAATAATTACTGTGAAAATTCCTGTTAGTCATTTAACACTAATTTTTACACAATGACACATAAAGTATGCATAGGGCATTATAATATATAATTTTAAATACGTGTTTTTTTTTTCAATGCAGCTCATGCAATGTGTATTTCTTAAAAAAATTGAGCACTTATGGCCATAAATAAACATGCTGAAATTTACTGCCCAGGAGTTTTCAGGAAACAAAGCAATTTTATATCCTTTTGGACACCTTTGGTGTCACAGTCCACCATGGTGCATGTATAATATAATAAATAATTAATTATACATAATAAATTTTATGCTATAGTCCGTAGCACTCATTAATATTGCGTCTGTTCCGATATATCGCGATCACAAATTATGTGATAGTGCAACACATGACGTAACAATGCATATTTATTTTTTTCAGAAAATTAACTGCAAATGATCACTTTCAAAGAGATTCATCATAAAATTGGTCTTCCTTCTATTTGCCAAACCTGTAAAGCACATATTAAAGAAAAGTATGTTTTTGTTAGGCAAAATAGGTTTAAATTTGCAGCTGTAATGCCCTAATCAAATTGAGAGATGTCTGTTGGAGTTAGGGTAATGAAACTAGATAGGCGATCTTGGAGCCTCTTTCATCTCTTACACTCCATTTCTTTTCCTTTAGTTCAATCACTTTCACCTTTTCACTTAATAATGGGCCACGGTTTTATGTGACATTGTTGATCACAAACATCATGCTTATGTGCTGTGACCAGCCATTCACTACAAGATACTATTTGTTTGACGTACATATTCTTATTGAAAGGTTCATTTCACCAAGTCAATAGGGTAATAAACTATTCACCATAAACCAAAAGCACCCTCCCAATCATTGCTAAGAACCCCTATTTTCATAACAGTGACCCACAAATTATATTTGTTTCAAAATATACTTCAAAGAGTGTGTTTAAGAATATTGTTTCCATTATAAACAGTGGTAAATGCTTTCTATTTCTGCGTTAGACAATTTTTTTTATTTAAGGAAAAAATAACATACAAATCTTATGATTTTGCTGATAACTGCATTTTCCAAAATAGACAGAACTCTGGGACATTCCAATTTTGAAATGGGCTGGTTTTTACTCTGCATTTAGTGCTTTCAATTAATATGGTTGGTAAATACTAGTTGTGCATCAAATGGTTGGTTCATTGTTAATCTTAGCTTTTTTGGAGTTCTTACCTTTGCCATCCAGCTTCCCAGTAGTATTAGATAAGTCTGATATGTGTGGTACTGTTCTTTGTCCATCAAACTGTTGTTTATTTTTTTATTTGAATGGTGTTTAATGCCCGATTTTACTACTGAGTCACCACAGGTGGTGGACACTGATGATACATGAGATGAAATGATATATTAGGAAAGGTTTTTTTAAGGAAGAAAACATTCCAGGCCTAAGTTTAGGGTACCTCCCCAGCATTTGCCATTTATGAGGACTGAAGAAAATCTGGTAAAAACCCAGTCAGGGAGGACATCCTGGCGGGATTTGAACCCCAGATCTCCTGCTAACGAGTCTGCACTTAAATGATCTCTGCCACCTATGGAGGTGATGACTTATTAGGAGGAAGTATATCACCTACATGTAGTGCCCCCTTACTTCTAAGTGAGCAATTTACACTACAGACAATAGGCCACCAAACATTTAAACTTTTCTAGATTAGGCTGGTGAACCAATTTTGCATGCTCCACTTACCACTGAACTGCTCATAGCGTATTTCATGGGCAGACGTTTGCATCATCATCTGCAGAGCCCATTTAAAGATGTTTTGAGCAGTTCTATAGTATGTGGAATATAAGACTACAAACATTGACTCACCAGCCTAATCTAGAATATATAATAGTCCCACTGCAGTTAGTGGTTCTGACATAGTGTTCGTATAAAACTTAATTGAATCCTTAGTTAACACATTTAGATTAGTTATAAAGTAGAATTCTGTAAGCCTGCAGAAAACACCAATCTTACATTAATTATTAAGTGGATATTGAGGTAGGAAGTGGCCTTGATAATTTAAAAATCTGAAAATAATTTATTACTGAATGTGTAACTCATGAGCTATATGTGAAAAGAAAATCTGTAGTCTTCCCATATCATTTTATTCTATGACAAATATTTGAAAAATAAATCCTGCTGTGATGAAATAAAACAGTTCAAAGTTTATATTATCAATGTAATGATGCAAAACTTAAGTTATGGGATGCTTATTCTCTTTCTAGGGTACTGAGGCACAAAGGGCATATAAAGTATATATTATAATGATGTAGATGTGGGTACTCTAGACTATTACATCATGGAAAAGGTAGAGATAGAGTTACTTGAATGTTCAGAAATTTAATGCAGTCTATTAAATAACAATTAAATACAAAGTATATGGATACAGATATACACCAGTTGCAACATGCGCTGATTAATTACAAAGATGATAACCATAGATGTACATGGGTTAAGTATAATATATGAAGCCATTGCTGTGTAGCCAGAGTTCCTGGGATCAACACATGTCAGACAGATGCCCAACTTTGCAGACTGGCAAAGCCTCCAACATGGTCTCCAATAACATACATACCCAACTGCTACAAATGTTCTCAAAGTTCTTATATATGAAATAGAACAATTTCCTCTTAGAAAATGACTGTGCTTGCCCTGTATTAATCTTCAGAATGCATCATTCAACCCACACATGACATGACTAACAGGAATTTATTAAGTGGTGTATGACAAACCAGCTTGTCATCATATTGCACCTTGTTGGGCCATCTCCCTAACATCTTGAAAAATATATAATATTGAATCTAGAATTTTGATTAAATTGACTTCATATGTTGCATTTTCCTGTAGGTCAGAAAAACACACCAACATTGTGTGTAGACTAAAGTAAGAAAAAGAAAGAATATGTAAGTACTATTATACCACAAATGAGAGTCATTGGTTACAATGATTTTAAATTATGTGTGATTTCAGTTTTCTTGAGTGTCCATCAAGCCACAGGCAGTATAACAAAATTCTATAATATGAATAAAACAATGCCATAATAGCAAGTCCTTCCTTTTTTCTTGAGTGTACATTATTTTGAAATGCTTCCACAGGACTAACCATGAGTTTACTGGGAAATGACACTGGGGAGCAATGGATAACATACTCAGCAGGAAGTCACCGATGATAAGCACATACTTCTAGAGCTAAAATTGCAGCCATGGCTTGGAAAAGTCTGGGCACTAAGTATCACCATCAAAGAAAATGATGAAACTACATCCTTGGAGTGCTCACAATTGTGACACCATAATATTCAAGTTGCAACCCCATGTATGAATTCCACTTGAACTGCTGCAGACCTATTTTTGAGGACAATCTCACAAAGATTGCCCAAGAATGTCCTGGGTCAATGGTGTGAGGCTGGCAGTCCCTTATCTCAATGATGACGGCATAAGTGCAACAAGCAGACGGAATTTTGGGCTTGATGCAATGACATATTGCATGAACACCATAAGTTCATACATATGCATTTGTGTGCTCACAATAAGTTCCCAATCTCACTGTGTCTGGTCATGTGGAGAGTATGATACATGAAACATGTAAATCATGATGTAGAACTTTTGTTAAAAAAATGCAATAAGGAAATAACAATCACTTATGAGACAGAGAAAAGGAAAGTATCCATACTAAGCAATCATAAATCTGGATAAAAATGTCCTAAGTAAACTTTCTCATAACAATTGGTGTGCTTGTATACAATTACAAAGTAATCTTTTATGTTAAATATATATTATGGCTAAGTGATTATGTAGGTGCAAAAAGAAAATTGAAAATAAAAACAAGAAATAACATTTGAGTTTCATGCACACAAAAACAGAAACAGCAATATGGACATTCACTAATCAATATAAATCATAATAAAGCATGAAGTATTATGGATATGTCCTTATAAACACAAAGTTTATCTCCTTGAAGTCTTATTGCAGTATATATCAAATATTGTTTCTGCTGATAAATTCTTTAACATAATCTACATTGTAGACAATGCAGTTTACATTTTTGTATTCAAATACCAATATACCAACAATGAGTATTATTCGGAAATTCAGTACCTCCCCCTGGAGAAAACATGAAGCCTCAAGGTTTACAAAGGACACCAAAATATGCATACCAATGTAATTACTAAAGGATGCATCCATTTAAATGTGTATAATGCCAATATGAACAAATTGGCAAGCATTTCAATATTACCTTTGCACTATAGTGGGTGCACTCTCATTACTTAACTGTCTATCACTTACTTTAAACAATAGCTATTTAATACTATCTTAGGGGCCGTCGAGAAAACCCTAAAAAGGATTCATTCTAAAACACGAATGCTGTAATAATCAATGCAGTTATAGCACTTCTACTGGGCCATCAAGCATGCTTATAGAGCTAATTAAAACAAGAACAGCACAAAGAACTTCAGAGTAGTCCCAAATTTAACTTACAATATGAACATAAATCTAGTAAATTAATCTAAGGAAGTGCTTCCATATCTAACATTAAACTAAGAGCTAATGATACCAAAATACTTCATATCTTAAGGGACAGGAGTTAGGGAATTACAGTTCCTTCATCAGCAATGAGTACTAAGAGATATTCCAAATATCTGCAACATATATAACATACTTATAAGTGAACCTTTGAAGAAAATATGCACAGGGAACCTTATTACGCTAAGCAAAGAGTGAGGTCCTGTCACCCTAAGAAATGGGTTATTATATATCTTTAAATTCCTCATGACAGAGTTCAGTTTAGCTCCTGAATGTCACACTTGGTAGCAGTCAGATACAATGCCTTTGATAAGATGTATTCTCTCTGTGAACAGAACTTAAAAATATATATAATCATTTATAACCAAAAGAAAATAATTATATCATTTCTTGCTTTAAAATAGGTGACTAATGTTACATTTTGTGAATAATTCTGTTGCAATTGTTATTATGTAAAAAGTTTATACTGTTACTTATGCTTAGAATAAAAAAGATTAACCGTGGGAAAAGTATCATTCATTTATTCAGTTTCAGCAATTTAGTCCAGGAACTGTTATCAGGAAAGAAAGAGAGTCAACACTTGATTACATCTTGTTACAAAATATTAGCATAATTATGCCAGCAGTCTCAGTATCCATCCTGAATAATTGTGTAGAGAACATAGCAAGAAGGCAAGCATTAGCAACTATAAGGAAAAGAAAAAATGAAATAGTTTGGCAATGAAATGACAATTTGACACAGTAAATAAAGAAAGGTGTTAATTTTTGTAAGTTTCTTTTCAGCTACACCAATATGGACAATAATGTATTCTGTAAACTTGTACAGTAGTTTCTTTGGTTCTTCCTGGAGTGACTGGATGAATAAGGTAATTAAATGCTGTCAGTTGCCTGATTACCACTTATGGGCCATGGAAATGATGTGTTAATTTATAAGATTTGCCCCCCCCCTTTTTTTTTCATATGGAAGTGTATAGTTTTAGCAATTGACCAACAAATAACTTCAAGCTTGATAATTTGCTGCTACTGCTCCTCAAATGGCAAATCCAATTGGCAGATTCTTGACATTTAAAGCTTCATTGTTCTTAGTATAGAATACCTTTAAAAAGGGTATAACTCACTGTATTATGCTTTCTGCTAAAAATCTTTTTATATAACATGCAGATTCTTTGCATTTAAAATTGTCTCCATGAGTTTACCCATTGCACAGCTGTAGTTTGTGTGTACCAGTTGTATTTTGGACATATTATATCTTATTTAAAAGAATAAACCAAATAGAGATGGATGGAAATGTGTAAGAAGAGAAAGTGACAGTAAATAAAGGAGAAAAAGAAAATGACAAACTCCATATTTTTGTATGTGCCCTGCATCCCCATATAAGACTTTTTTTTTTTTTTTGAGTAGTGTTTAACGCCCGTTTTTACTACTGAGGCACCACAGGCGGTGGACACTGATGATACATGAAATGAAATGATAAATTGGGAAAGGATTTTTTTTTTAAGGAAGGAAGCGTTCCAGGCCTAAGTTTAGGTACCTCCCCGGCATTTGCCAGTTATGAAGACTGAGGAAAACCTGGAAAAAACCCCAGTCAGGGAGGACGGTCCTGGCGGGATTCGAACCGCAGGCCTCCCGCTCACGAGTCCGTGCCTTAACGACCTCGGCCACCCGTGGCGGTCCCCATATAAGACTGAATACAAAAGAAGGAAGTTTGAGTAGTAGATTTCTCCCTCCATCTGTGAATACTATTGGGAACTGAAGAGTTTATGAGTTTGAGGAATGGGTTTACATAAGACTAACATGCCTCTTCCACTGTAAAAGTCCGGAAAATATGATTGCGTCATAACATTTAAATTGCAATAAAGAATGACATCAATTATTCTGGTCATTACATTTTCATATGTTCTGAAATAATCACATAGTAAATTCATCTTGTAACAATTTAACCATCATCACTTACAGGAATAGGCTCAACAAGTTCAAAACCTGAACTTTTACTACAATTATTATTAGACTCGCCCACAGAAATAAGAAAGTTTGTCCATTCCATCTTTCATGAGACCATTTTGTAATGCTTTTCTCCTAACATGGCAACAGTCTTCTTGTGTCATGAATGAAATGGCATCTTTGGTTACTGCTTTTAATTTGACAAAGAGAAGTCTGCAGTAATGTTGTGCTCTTTCACCAATCCTTTTATTTTTGCCCAGCAAGTTTTATAGGATTGAGTTCATACATGCAAGGGAACAGCTGTAACAGTGAATCCATGGAGTTTTAGAAATTTTTTTGTTGCTTATGTTGTGCTTACATATTTATGTAAAGTTTACATAGAAAGACTTTTACCTACAAAATAGAGATTGTTCTGCATTTTGCACTGCTTTTTAAAAAAGCTAAGGTTTGCAGTGCAGTATGCACTTATACATATGGATTTATGAGCATTTTATTATTCAGCAGCCTACACTATAAATCAGTCTATGCTATATAGAATAATATTTCTTAAATTTCAAATTTGGCCCCTTGATATGATGTTTCAGTAGAATTTCTCAGTTATTTGCATGCACTTTTTTAAATTAAAGGATTGATATAGAAACAGAAATTACAGAAATGTTTTTATTTTTTTTATCTTACAAATATGTGTAATGTTTATGTAATTTATTGTAAAATTGTATATTTTTATTGTTTAAACATATTTGGTAGTGCTCAAAGAATGAGAACTTTATCCTTTACCCATTCAGTATCTCTGTAACAGTTGATGAGACTTCAAATGCAGTTCTGTTCAAATGGATATCTATGAAATGAGCACACACTATAGAAGGAGCAGTGGATAGGCTATGCTTGGTTTCATATAACAAATGGTTAATAGAGAGAAGATCTTCAAAACCTATCATTCAGAATAGTCTACAATGATTGTTAGTAGTCCATTTTCATTGTTAGCTAAAGGTCTTGTATGGAAATGTCAGGCTACCTACTCCTGCATATTCAGGTTCAGGTTCAAAATAGAATTCAGTGCTTTTAAACTAAGCATCAGGAATAGAAATCTCAGAGCTTTAGATTGGTAAGCACATATTAGAACTGGAATAATATCTTGCTGAAACCTTAGGTATTACTAAAAATAAAATGCTATGTGTGAAAGAGCTATGTTTACTGGAACCTGAGAAAATATAAGAAAATAACATAGAGGGAAGAAAAGTGAAATTCAAGTTAAGGAAAAGAAGTAAGACAGTTAAAGAGAGAGGTTTAGAGGACTGGAAAAATGTTAAATGCAGAATATAATAAGGTATCGTCCATGGGGAGCATTCAAAATTATTGTAAGGTATATAAGCCAGCAGAGGAAGAGGAATTTGATGTTTCCTGCTTCTAAGGTAGGAGTGTTCACCCTTCCAGAAAGTGAAACAGTTGTGGTGGTAAAGCAAGTAGCATAATTACTTTGATATTAATATTCTTGGTTAAATGACACGTCTGGTAAGATTTTAAAATAGTTTCCATTTTGTTATAATTGCAGTGTTATTAATTGGGGTATTTCTCCATTTTCAGGTATTGTGAATTAATATGGCCACTCTGGGCTCTTATCAGGCCGTCCATGACAGTTCTCCAGATTTGCCATTATTTGGAGCAGCTGAACGGTCATCTACTGTAAGTAAAAATATTTTTAATTATGAAATTATATATGATATTAGTTATCAATGAGGCCTTAATATGGTGCCTATAGTGAATCCATTTTTATTAATTTTTAATGATTTATTGTTCAAATTTGGCATTTTTCTTAATTTGGGTTATCAGAATAATTCTAATTATAGTTATTATTCTGTTGTCTAGTTAATAATCTCATTAACTATTACAAGGTTTTATCTTCATTTTGAATAATGATTATAAAGTTACTTTAAGAAAAGGAATACCATAATTCTATACCAAACATATTGATTTCATTGTGTAATACAGAGGATAGGTAATTAATGACATAGTTCTATAACATTTTTCAAGAACATTGATATTATGTGGTATTTTCATGTGATAGTGAGGCCAAAATAATCAAAGGATTGTGGTTATGTGACTGCTTCCAAAATGATAGCTATAAACCAGAACAGCATATTGCATGCCTTTTGCAGCTCATTGCTCATAAGGTTAAGTACAGATAATATTGAAAGTTCATGAATAATTTTGTTTAATATTTATTTTAACAATATTTTAAATAGATATACTGTATGCAGTTATATGAAAAACATTAAAGTTGAAACTTAACTGAAAACTACTGCACTCACTATTAGATCCTATGTTTCTTTTTTAATAAATTGTTATGTTTTAGTCATGATGAAATGCTAATGATAATCATGATTTAGAAAACAACATACGACTTTAGATACAGATTCTGTTGAGATGCAGTCAGATCATTCAGGAATTCAGTTTGAGGTAAAGGAAAGAAAGAATGACCTTGAAATTTTCAGACAAAATATTAAAAACTTACAAAGGAACCAGGTAAAATCACATGTTTCATTTAACAGGAAAAGAGAAACGGGGAGAAAAATATCAGTAACCTGAACAAGCAGATACATATATAGTGATTAGGTTTCAAATGGTGAAAGACAAGAAATACATAGCAATTTTTGGAAACTAAAAAACAGTATAAAGCTTATTGCTACAGTAAATTTGATCATCAGTAACCAAAAATAAAGTAATAACTTCAGCAGACAATTAAAAAAAGTTTTCTTGTTATTATTACTGTAGATGCTGGATATAAACTAGTAAAATAAGCACTTTTTTCTTAAAACATATAATTGTCAGAAATGGCGCTTTGCTTTCTACCTGCACTTCTTGTATGCACTTGTTAATACTACCATGCTGAGCTGTCCGTTGGGAACTAATCACATTAGCTAAGATAACAGGCAGAATAAAGAGTGCTCCATACAGCTCAGAAAGCTAAAAAAAAAAAAAAAATGTAGACCTTACCGAGAAATGGTACATAAATGAATATTGAAGTTTTAAGCAGGTTGGATGTTGATGGCTAAAAATGATTTAAAAATTACATATAAAATTACCTTATCATTATAAAAAATCACCTAAAATGTTTGAAAATCTGTGAAAAGTAATGTGGTTAGCTTGTATCATTACTTTATCAAATGTAAATTATGAACTTTTCAAAAGCATATGTTTTACATTTACTTGTATACAAAAAGGAGCTTACACTGTAAAAATCAGTCACCTTATTCTGCATTGCCATAAATTATAGTGTACATGTGCAGATTCTCGAAATTAAAGAAATGCCAGAATTCTTATATTTTGAAAAACTGCTTTCATCATTGTAACTTAACAATTGAAGCACATTTAAAGTATGTTAAGATACTACATGTTATTTCTTTGAAATAATATGAGCAGTTAGCACTTCAGAAATGAAGTATTTGGAACAATATCCCGGGTTTTTATCTAGTATATTTTTTATTTTATTTTTCACCATTTCACCAACTGGTCAAGCAACCATTGTGCTTTGTTAACGATTTCAATGGAAGTTTCAAGTTTCACACCATTTTCTTGAAGTTTTGCCATTGTAGAGAGTAGGAAGCCAAAGTTTGCATAAAGTATGCCAGCTTCCCCTGCTGGTGTGGTGGTAACCATACTTGCTTCTAAACCCAAGGTCACGGGTTCAAACCTGGCCAGGATCGATGAATCATAAAAATCATAAGTATGGCTTCCTTTGGAAGGGAAGTAAAGACGTGGGTCCCATGTCATACATTTACTGCACAAAAAAGAACCTCAAGCCTGAAAAAAGAGGCCTCTGAGCAAAATTTGTCGGATGTTTCATGCCCAAAATTGAATGGGACACTGATGACCTGAGGTGTTAAAGAACGTCCTTAAATAAAACGAATCAATCTCTATGTTATTGTCATAAAACAGCTCCTGATCTCACTGGATGGCTTTAGCATGTTGCATCTTCAGAGAGTCAACCATGGATTTCACAGCTGGGAAGTTGTTGCAGTAGTACACAACAGCCTTTGTCAGTGTATCTTTGCAGGAAGTCCCTTAGTTTTGCATTAGTTAGTTTCCATAGAGGAATATTCACTGAAACAGAATTTCACACAGTTTTTGGAAAATGCTGAAGAATTACTGATACTTGCTGCAGCAGCTTATGCTAACAGTAACTGTGCTGATGTTTTCTTTTTGGCACCATTCTTCAGAGCATGTATGAGTTTGTCACTTTTGATGTGCTATTGAATTATGAATTTCTTCTCTTCTGCCATTTTAATTCCACAAGCCTTACACAAGCCATCAGTTGCAAACACATCTTAATCAAATTTGGAAATTATATTGTTTAAATGATATTAATTACAAGGCTTTCCCTTGATATTTTAAGGCACTAAAGGGGACCCTTCTGCACCAACTGATTTACAGGCTATCAAAGTAACTTTATACCTTTGAAGGAATCCACACAGTAAAACGAAATATAACTTCTTTGTTTATTAAAAAGTTAAAATAATCAACACTCATGAGCGTTTCACTCCTTTAATTATTAAAATAACAGGACATGTTTCATGAACATATCATTCACATTGTCAACTGAGTACAACTAACATTCATGCGGGGTTTGAATAATGGGCGACTGTAAGGTGCTCTGGTGGATTCTGAAAGAATTTAAACAAAATATTGTCTGCTTTCGGAATTTCAAAATTCATAAGAATTTGTTCTTTTTCCTTTATAAAGATGTTCTCCCATATGCTGAACTCCTTAGGAATTTGGACAGCCTTCAGTAATCTTATTTCTTTATCAATTTCGAGGTGTTCATTCCAGAAATTGATAAACAAATAAGATTACTGAAGGCTGTCCAAATTCCTAAGGAGTTCAGCATATGGGAGAACATCTTTATAAAGGAAAAAGAAAAAATTCTTATGAATTTTGAAATTCCGAAAGCAGACAATATTTTGTTTAAATTCTTTCAGAATCCACCAGAACACCTTACAGTCGCCCATTATTCAAACCCCGCATGAACGTTAGTTGTACTCAGTTGACAATGTGAATGGTATGTTCACGAAACATGTCCTGTTATTTTAATAATTAAAGGAGTGAAACGCTCATGAATTTTGATTATTTTAACTTTTTAATAAACAAAGAAGTTATCAAAGTAACTGTTTTTCTAGGTTTGCTATTTGCCTGAAATGTAGATGTAAATCAATAGGTGTTCTGGAATGCAGTAAACCACAGTCATCTTTAGTCATATAGCATTTACTTGGGAGCATTCTGAACCAATGATTACATGATGAGAGGCTCTGGTTGTCCATTGTATCATATCTTACTGCTTAATTCCCAGAATATGGCAAGTTACTGGGTAAAATTGTGAACTTAATACATAAGGTTAACAATTTTCCTACTACTGCAGTTATTTCAAGGTTAAGGCATGTCATTTAAAAATTTCTATCCAAAATTTTCATAAAAGAGGTAGGCAACAATACTGCAGAATAGAGATACACATTAAAAAAAGTATATTGCTAAAAACACAAAAATTACCAATAATGCATTAAAACTGTAAAAATTTACTTGAAATAGAACAATATTTCAAAATGGAAAAAATATTAAAAATGCTTACTTTACGTCCACTAATCCACAATCAGGATTTGTGTATATATTAGCATTACCTATGACTTTTTAGATGAAGGATAGCATAATCACCAACATCCAGGCCCTGGTAATAGGTGCCAATTTTAAATAATATTTATTTAACAACAGCATATGTTGAGCTGGATTGAATTGAATTAAATTCAACAGAATTTATTTTTTCCAATTTCAAATTTGCATGCAGATGTAATGTTTTTATTATATAAATTGATCCAAATTCATGCAACTTGAATTAACAAATAAGCATATTAAAAGCAAAATAAATAGTTAACATTTTCATATTTTCTGTTAATGCTTGTGGGTCCAGAGCCTTTGGCAAATCTAGAAGACATTAACTCCAATTTTGACTAAAGTTAGATATCTGTCCTTGGAGTTCTTGAAGACAGAAATCCTTATCTCTTAGCTTCTAAGCCAGCCTTGACCATTCTTTGCATCTACTTAGCCACTACACTATAATAATGTTCAGTTATGGCAGTAAACACAAACTCTATAGTGATCGAGTAATTGAAACTATTTCAAGTTTCTAGTCTAGAGATTATACCAACTTCTTCATCATGTATACTAATTTTCCTCAACCATTAATTTCTAACTTTAACAGGTTACATTAATATTTTTTTTAATCTAACTTTCAGCATTTTTTGTTCACCATTTCCGTTGGTAAATTGGCCCAACTCTCCAGTCCTAATCTTTCTCTCCTTTAGAATTTTAAGCTTTTTTGCATTCTGAAGAAGTGCCAGTTATCATCCCTTAATCCACACATTACACATTTATGCATATCCCCTTTTCATCTAAACTCTTTCAGTTTTATATCCCCAATTTTGAACATGCAAATCCTTCTCTTGCTACTTTGTCACATTTTTCAACATAATTTTCTCTATCGCATACCATTTCAATTCCCTCTCTTTCTGTGTGGATGTACAATGTACCACCTCACACTCACTCGCGCGCGCAAACACACACACACACACACACACACACACACACACACACACATACACACATACAGTGTTTTCTATCAATCCTCTATCTCTCCATAATATTGCTCCCATAACAATTTTATCCAGAATTTTTTTATTCTTATATATCCCAAGTAATTTTATATATCCAAGTCTCATCTTGATTAATCCTTTCCTGTACAATTAAACAATGTATAAGAATAAATTGTTTCTCTAAATTCCCTATTCTGTACCAATAATTCATTACTTATTCCATTAATTTCCCTTTATTACCAATTCTTCCTTGTTCCACTTATGAATTTCACTTGATAAAGCTTTTGGCAACCCCAAAATTTGTTTACAAAAATTTATATGAATTTAATCAGCATTTACTCAATTTTCCTGTAAACAAAATCTGAACATATAACATTTTAGCCTCTATTTCAGTTAAGTAAACTCTCTCCAACCAATTCCTGGTATTTAGTTTATAAAGAGTGACCCAATGAATTATGAACCAACTTGCAGTGTTTTGCTTACAGATAAAAGTGGCACTCATTACTATCTGTTTATGTTGTAGATTGACATTGATAGAGCCATACAACAATTTCTTTATGTTTTAAGAGGTTTTGCTTACCAATTTTATGAAAGGAGGTGCTGAAATTGGCCATCCAAAGGCTGAAACTGTAATCCATACATTTTTGGCATATTTTTAAAAACTATAATTTGCTGTAGTTCACTTTGATTAATGCTGCTATTTCCTGGTGATATTTCGTTAAAATTTTTCCAATGTATGTGGATTTATCTTGTATACAGTATTTTTTAATTTTCCCAAAAACAAGTCACAATGGTTATGTTGGGGGACTGAGAGGGTTGCAAAGCATTACTAACTAAGAATGTGTGGCTCCCTGGATCCCCCAACCTTAACCCTTTTAACTTTCACCTCTGGGGTAAATTAAACAGTACATGTACAGTGCTAAAAATATTGAGTGAGTAAAATGTCTTATTATCACTTCATTCTTGCAAAAATACAAAATGCTCTCAGAGCTCAGTTCACAAGTGAGCATGTGTTCTGTTATAAGCGAGAGAGAGAGAGAGACACACACACACACACACCCACCAACCCACCCACCCACCCACACACAAAATAAACATTATATTGTATTATGATGCAAAATAATGATTGTGGAGCAGTTCAAATAACGATTCTTTGCAAAAATATACAAGTACACTGTTATGAACCCTTTTAACATTAATAGTTATTTACATTAGTGTATAAACAAAGAGGGTTTCTTTAAATTATAGAAATGGCCCAGTGCCCATGTACTAGGTTAGAAATTCACTGTGATAACCAAGAAGAAAGTTCAAATTTGATGATGCATATATTATATTTAATGATATTATTCATAATCATTCTGTTTATGCATTTAGGTTATGTTTCATGATACATCTTCACATATGATGTATGTGAGCTATTTATTTGCTGTTTTCATAAAAAATGAAAGAATAAATAAATGTGTACTTAGATACTTGAATCCTACCCTCATAAACAAAAAGCATAAAATGGAAGAAAAGAAGAAAAAACAAGAAGTCCATCATGCAGGAGCTGCATAAACTAAGCAAATTCCTCAGCAGAGTCAAATTTGTGAAAGTTATTACAGCATATTATTTTGATTGATTTATTTATGGATGCTCTTTATCATCTCAGGTCATCAGCATCCTATTCAATTCAGGGTATGAAATGGCTGACAAATTTTGCTCAGAGACCTCTCTTTCAGGCTTGAGGTTCTTTTTCATGCCGTAAATGTACGACACGGTACCCACGGCTTTACTTCCCATCTGAAGGAAGCCATACTTAGGATATTACAGCATGCTAGATCACAGAAGTTACATATTGAGTTTACAGAAATTGGGAGGCAGCAGTGACTCAGTGTCTACAACCAGGAAATTTTAAATTGGTGCCACTAGAGCACTTTTTAAATTTCATTTTTCAGATATACCCCCACTGCTCCAGTTTCCCTGATTTCCAGAAACAATTTTTTTTAAATAATATATACAAAGTTTTGTTGTTAAAAAACAAATATTGGTGCTGCCAGATTAATTTATAAATTTTAGGTTTCAGCCAACCCCCACTACCAATAGTCTGATTTTGTTGATTTTCTTTTCTTATTTTATTTCAATATATCTAGTTTTGTTAAATTTTTAAATTTTCACTTTTGGTTAACCCCAACTTTTAAAGGTCCCATTTTGCTGGTTAAAGAACTTGATGAATCATTGATTAAATGATTGTTGTATGATATGATATGTTTTGTTGAGGAAAAATAAAAAAATTGCAGCTGCTAGAGTGATAACAGACACAGGTATATGTCTTTTTATAATGCCAAAGCTTATAAAAGCTTGATAATGTCACTTATTATGAACCATTGATTTCCGACCCTACAGTCAAGTTTAATCAAAATATAGTTTCTTTTATTGCCTCTTCTGGTACTGCAAAAGAAATTAGTCCCTAAGACCTCACTCTACTTATTTGTAATGCCCCTCATACTCCCACCATATATTTGCTACCTAAAATTCATAAAAGAAACTGTCACCCAATAGTAGCCAATTTTAATTCCCCCACTAAACACATTTCTGCCTTAAGAGATTTTGTGGTTACAGCAATTTGCATCCGAGATAAAAAAAAGTCCTATCATTTTTGTATAAACTTAAGAAGGGTGACTAGTTGTCACATTCTAATATATTTCTGGCCACTATCAATGTAAAATCACTTTATAGCAACATTCCCTACCATTAAGGATTAGTGGCTGTTAAACATTTCTTGGACTCTTGAGTTTATCTGGTTCTTACTTGCAATATCTTTGGTTTTGATAATAAATATTATCTACAAATTAAAGGCACTGCAATGGGCACCAGGATGACACTGTCTTATGCCAATCTTTTATGGCTTGCTTAGGGTAGGAATTTCTTAAATGAACCTCTTAATGTCATAATAATTGAAATATATTGATGATATATTTGATGATATATTTGTGCCTTGGACCCATGGCTCAGAGTCTCTCTGTCAGTACTTTATCAATTTTAACTCCAAATTTTCAATTAACTTCACTTCTTTCATTTCTCCCAATGCTGGTACATTCCTGGATATTGATATCTCTTTATATAATTACTTTTTTCTTTTATATCCATACACATTAAGTCCACCAATTTACAACAATATCTTCATTTTAATAACTGTCATCCCCTATATAGCAAAAGATCTATTCTTTTTTCTCTTTCAATCAATGGGCAATGTCTTCATAACAACTTTCCATCTCTTAACATCTATATTAAATACCTAGCTCATAAGTTCCAAAACCAAGTTCCTTCCTATCTTTTAGAATCTCATATCATCCCAGTGCATAAAAAATTCCAATGCAAATCTAAAACTTCCAATAATAACTTCATTAACCTTGTTAATACTTATGTCCCCTGGAATTAAGAGCATCAAAACTATTTTGAAAGAATCTCATGGTATTTTATTAATGTACTCATCTTTAAGTGGGTTTTCTAAATTTGTAGCCTGCCTTAATTATAGAACATCCCTTAACATTATAAGTGTATTATGTTCCAACCTATCTCTCTCGAAATCACTTCATTCAGTTGCAGACTCATATCTTTGCCAACACCGTAAATGTAAAACCTATTTACTAATTATGCCATGTCATTTATTCTATAATTCCAATTTATCCAGAGAATTTAATTTTACTTTATTTGCCACCTGTTCTTCTAAGAATGTTGCATATATGTTATCTTGTGGTATTCCCAAAGCATTTTACTTATATTGGTTTAACTTCTACTGTTTTTTTGCTCCATTTGAACAATCATAGGCAATCTGTTAAAACCAAGTCTCCCTTGATGGTTGCTCAACATGCCCTGTCTCACTTGGATGATGCTTTACTGATTCATGGACCTGTAAGTTTACTCAGAGATAGAGAGATGGGAGCTATATTTTTGCATAAAGTGCATATAAAACCAGATTTCTATACATTATGTAAGAGAATGTATATATATATATATGCTCCTAAAAAGCACTCAGAATGCAATATAAACAATTCACATTAAAAGTTCACACTAAAAACCGTAAAACTAAATGCTAAAACCATGATATTTTGAGCTTAGCTCTTGGACACGTACTGAGAATAAACTGAGCTGTGGTAGGCAAATTGGCTATAGTTGACGGTTTTGCCGCCACGTCATATCCCTTATGACACTGTCCACCACAGCTTAGTTTATTCTCAGCACGTGTCCAAGAGCCAAGCTTGAAATATCGTGGTTTTAGTGTTCGTTTTATGGTTTTTAGTGTGAATTTTTTATATTGCATTCTGAGTGCTTTTTATGAGTGTTTTCAGAAGTTTTTATTATTCCGTGAATAGTATATTTATATTCTCTCCCTCTTGTTGCTTGATTACTCTGTTTCCATGCATGCATTAGGTTACCTTTGAGAGAGAGAGAACTTGTTACCAATGTTTATTTTTACTTCACTCGTCTTCTGCCTAAAAAGAAGAATATGAATTGTCTAAAATACAGAGTCGGTCCTGGTGGTGTAGTGGTAAACATACTTGCCTTCAAAACCCAAGATCATGGGTTCAAACCCGGCCAGGATTGATGGATTTTTTCGGGTGTAAAAATCCTTAGTATGGCTTCCTTCGGAAGGGAAGTAAAGGCGTGGGTCCTGTGTCGTACATTTACGGCATGTAAAGGAACCTCAAGCCTGAAAAGAGGCCTCTGAGCAAAATTTGTTCATCATTTATTTCACACACTGAATTGAATGGGACACTGATGACCTGAGATGTTACAGAGCATCCGTAAATTAAACAAATCAATCAATCAATTCAAAATATAATGAAAATTGTTTGACTATTTAAGTGTTTTATCTATTGCTGCTTCTCAGAGTCTCTCTGTCAGTACTTTATCAATTTTAACTCCAAATTTTCAATTAACTTCACTTCTTCCATTTCTCCCAATACTGGTACATTCCTAGATATTGATATCTCTTTATATAATTACTTTTTTCTTTTATATCCATACACATTAAGCCCACCAATTTACAACAATATCTTCATTTTAATAACTGTCATCCCCTGTATAGCAAAAGATCTATTCTTTTTTCTCTTTCAATCAATGGGCAATGTCTTCATAACAACTTTCCATTTCTTAACATCTATATTAAATACCTAGCTCATAAGTTCCAAAACCAAGTTCCTTCCTATCGTTTAGAATCTCATATCATCCCAGTGCATAAAAAATTCCAATGCAAACCTAAAACTTCCAATAATAACTTCATTAACCTTGTTAATACTTATGTCCCCTGGAATTAAGAGCATCAAAACTGACCTGATGACCTGAGATGTTAAAGAGCATCCGTAAATTAAACAAATCAATCAATCAATTCAAAATATAATGAAAATTGTTTGACTATTTAAGTCTTTTATCTCTTGCTGCTTCTCCAGTTCTTGTTATTTTAGTTGCATTTTTCCAAGAGTTACTTTATTTTTCATTTATATATATGCACATATATATTTTTTTGAATGTTGTCTAACACCCATTTTTACTACTGAGGTGCCACAGGTGGTGGGCACTGATGATACATGAGATGAAATGATATATTGGGAAAGGATGTATTTTTAGGGAAGGAAACATTCCAGGTCTAAGATTAGGGTACCTCCCTGGTATTTGCCATTTATGAGGACTGAGGAAAACCTGGAAAATCCTCAGTAAGGGAGGATGGTCCTGGCAGGATTCGAACCCCACACTTTCTGCTCTTGATTCTGCACCTTAAGGACCTCGGCCACCCATGGCGGTTTCATTTATATATATGCACACACAAAATAGCTTTAGGTTAACCCCCACTCTTAATGGTCCAATATCGCTGATTAACAAACTGAATGAATCATTTGTTAATTGATTGTTATATGTCAAGTTTCGTGAAGATAAAACACAATTTGTGGCTGCTAGAACATTATCAGACACACACACACACACATCACTTTAGATGAATCCCCACTCCTAATGGCCCAATTTTTCTGGTTAAATAACTTAATGAAATGCTTGTTAATTGATGATTATGTGCGGACTTTCATTTAGAAAAAAACAAACATTGCAGCTACTAGAGCATTAACAGATGCACACACACACATACATATATATAAATATTTTTCATCATTATTCTTGGTACCTAGTATGTAGGCTCGATGGACATTTGAAGAAATTTTTCAAAATTCTTTTCATGGGTAAAGCTGTCAAGCTACATCCCTTTGGGATTCACTAAAAGGCTAATATTTCCATGATTTTCTGTCAGTCAGGTTTTGAGGCAAGAAATCCAACTGTCTAAAATAATTGGGGTCCTCTGCTTGTGATAATGCATGCCAGAGCTGTACAGTAATTGTGAACCTGGAACCTTGAGAAAGCCTCCATTTGATTTTTCACTCAAATATGTTCTATTGGGTTCATATCTGATTATTTCAGAGACCGGGCTATGTCTATGTGTACAGAAAACCATTTTTGATCTTTGGTTAGTTTATGGATTGAATAGTTATCTTACTGGAATGCAGTAATTCCCTCGATGTAACATTCTTGGGCAGACAGGAGGAGAACATGTTCTAGGATGTCGATATGGGCTCTACTGTTCAGTCTTCCATGAATGCATTTCAGGATGATGCTCCATCCCTAGATATCCACACCCAACAAGTAAAGATCATTTGACCACTCCTTGCATGAGTGGCCAGATAATGTCTTTTGTAGTGAATTCCACTTCACCTGAATCACAGTAGAAGAGGCACCTGTAGTACCGAATGTAATGTCCTCAAAAGAAATGAGTCTCACCAATCAAAGCTCTTATAGAGTTCTGCAAATGCCAACCTATCAATTGTGTGGGCATCATTATAGTTTCCTTAACTATATATATCTACATAGAAATCTGGCATCCTTGCAACAGTTGCTAATGATCCTTGCACTATCTGAGTATAAGGATAAATGCCTGTACTCAGCAAAAGTTTGAAAGGGATCTCATTCAACCTTTGCCAAGAGATCTCTGTCTACATCCTCTGTCTCTACATGCAGGAGATGATACCTGTCTCAAAGCAGCTTGTCACCTTTTTTGATAAAGTTTTGTCTACCTCTTTGAAGTGGATGACAGAATGCTACAAATACTGCCTGCTCTGATGGCCATATAACCCTGTGAAATAAAAGTGAGAATGGCAGACTTTATCAGCGTCCTCTGCCATTGCTAGAAATGGAATAAATGCATCATTGTAGGTTAAGAGGAGCAATGGCCAACCTCTATCAGTAATATATGGAAATGAGCATAAATCTATAAATAGAATGAAAATGGTTTGTAGAAAAATCAGGCTTTATTACCAAGATTTGGGGTTGTTGCTATTACACACATGCACACACACACACATAAAAATATATGTATACCTAATGTGCAATCTATAACTTAAAACTGTGGAAAATCTTGATAGTTTAATGTAAGAATGTAAAGTAGGAGAAACACTTGTATTCATTACACTTTGGACGACATGGTTCACGTCAGGAAAAAAAATAAAACAATGTTGACATTGAGACTTGAACCTCCAAACCAAAGCTTATAATGGGTGCTCTATCTCTGAGCTACTTCTCGACACACATACATATGCTTTTGTTTACAGCTGCTATATAGCAACAGGGCAAGGGACATACTCAGCTATGTTGACCCTGTGAACTGCCCTCGAAAACTGGTGATACAATACTTCCTGTTCTCAGAGTGTGCTCAATAATTTTTTCCAGCATCGTACAAGGCAAACCCACATACCCTGGAAGAATTAAAGCAAAATAGTCAGCATTTTTCAACATGAGCAACAGCAAATGAGGAATAGTTTTTAAAGAGGAGCCAAAAATGCATGGACAATGGTAGCCAGTTTCAGCACCTCCTTTCATAAGTTTGGTAAGTAAAACATTTTAAAATAGTTAAAGGAAACTCTAATATGTTTGTGTCAGTGCCACTCTCTATGATACCAGTGGGCACCATGCTCACCTAAAGGCAAAACACTGCAAGCTGGTTCATAGTTTGAGTCACTCTGTACATGCCCTTATAGTTTTCAAATGAAGCTTTCTGTTAGCTATATCTTTTTCTTTTGATCACTCCATTCACCACTACTATTTAATCTTACTCCTAGATAATCAACTCTATTTACTACTTCAAAATTTCAGTTCCTTACCAATGTGCAGTATATTAACATGGTAAACATGCACAAGGAAAGACAGAAAAAATAAAAATGTGTCATCCTCGAGTAATTTCTGAAATGTATAAGTTTCCTTCACTGTCTTATCATCCCAGTGTACCTCTGTTTGCATCATTTTCAAACAGTGCACAAGTACTTTTCATTCCTCCTGCACAAAATTAATTATCTTATAATTAATGTTCCATCTTATGGGACATATGACAGGAGACAATCTATGCACTCTTTTATTAGATTAGTGCATTTCGGTGATTATGCAAAAAATGCACTTGGGTCTTTTATATGCAAAAAATATTCTGACTCTTTTAATTGTCAAGGAGACTCTTTTGAGCACTAAATTCAGCTAATGAGCATAACAATGCACATAAATGGGGTGGGGGAAAGTCTGTTTCATCAAGACCTGAATTCCTCCCAGACATCCTCTCATAACTGCAGCACCATCGTATGTTTGAGCTATAAGCTTCTGGTTTAAATAGAACTCTTCTAATTCAGTGTTAAAGTACACGTTAAACCTTCTGCAGTCAATTCACAAACAGCAATGAATTTTATGAAATTTTCAGCTAGTTTTTCCCCCACTGATGTATCATAATATCACAACAAATTGTGATATGCATGCGACATCTGTCATTTCATCGGCCTGTATAGAAACAAAATTTGCCCTTTCTATTTCTTTTCTAATTTTGTTCCTATAGACAAGATACATTGTATCTAAAATTCATTTTGGATTGTTTTGGAAGTGTTCTTGGCCACAGTGGCATCTGTCAAATGATTTTCAAATGCGCTATCTAACTTTGCTACCTAAGCAACCAAATTCAGAAAAATACCTCCATTATAGAAACTGTCTGTTTCATCATGTCCCCTTAAGGCTAATTCATGAACCCCACATAACCGTCACGGGTAGCCGAGGTCGTTAAGGCGCGGACATGTGAGCAGGAGGTCTGGGGTTCGAATCCCTCCCGTAGTCCGTCCTCCCTGACAGGTTTTTTCCAGGTTTTCCTCAGTCCTAATAAATGGCAAATGCCAGGGTGGTACCCTAAAATTAGTCGTGGGAAGCTTCCATCCTTAAAAATATCCTTTTCCCAATATATCATTTCATTTTATGTATCATCAGTGTCCACCACCTGTGGTGTCTCAGTAGTAAAAACGGGCGTTAAACACTACTCAAAAAAAAAAAAGAACCCCCACATATTTTTATAATGTTTATAATTTTATTTGAGACATGTCTATTCTTGTCTACAGGGATGTTGTGTCTTTTCACAGCCACACTATGCCCTTCATCAATTTGTGAACGGATATTTGTCGTTCCTAATATTTTAAATTTCACTGCATTATTCATTTGTTTTACACTAACTTAATTTTTGTTAACTTTATCTGATAAATGCTGCAAATCAGCACACCCAGCTCTAGACCAAGTTTATTTGCCCCCAAACAATATACAAGAAAAAGCAAAATAAAATTTTTCTACTTCATACTCTGTCAACCAAGATGTTTTATCAAACTGTAAAGAGGAAAACCTTCTTGATTTTGTTCCATCATACTGAGTAAACTCTATAAATTTGATTGATAAGGTCCTAATTGTTTAAGTTCTAACTTTTCAATTAAACTTAGACAGGAAAAGCGGTTTTCAACAAAACCTCCACTTTATTCATCACCACAAAAAAGATACGCTTTTTGTTACTTTACCCTTAACACTATGAAAGCCAACTTGCCATTGGCAAGCAATGAAGAAGCAACCCCATTTCAAACAAAGTGCAAAAATAACCCTTAAACATGGTGTCAGTTACCCCTCAACATGTGATTCCTAAGAAAAGAGATAATACCGAGCACTGGCCATGGGCTGTCTTCCTACTGGTTTGAGAGAATGCAGTAATAGGCAGGAAAAAGACTAACGCCTCTTGGAGGAAGACAAATATGAGTCCTTGTAAATCTTTGCTGGCCCATGAGGGTATAAGTTTAAAGTGTGAAATTTTCTGGGCTGGCACATCAGCTTCCCTTGCTAAAGGAGGACCCACATGGTACTGCTACTATGGTAAGAGCAAAATGTGCTTATCGCATAAAATACAACAAACAACTAATTGATTGTACATTGCTGTTTTCATGCAATTGAGTTTTATGAGATGTTCAATAGAAGAGAAAATGGTTAATAATTACGTAATTTTCTTTGGAAAGGGGGCTGGGCCCATCTGGACCTTATTGATGGGGTGCCACTGCTTGTATGCATTCTCCATTTCCTTTTTCCAGATGGATATATTTCCCTCTGCCTTTCTTCACATGTTCTTCAGTTTCTTCTGTACTTTTTCTTCTCCTTTGGTTTCTTGCATTAACCAATCCCCCAACAAATGCTTTCTTTTTGCTTCAAATTGGAGTATTCCAAAATGTTTAAAAATGATGCTATGTTTCCATGTCACTAATTTTAATACAAAGAAATGATTTTTTGTTACATAGAAATGATATATTTTACTAAATCATTGTTATTGCATCTGGCTTTCAATTTTTTTGGCTCATTGGTGATTGTCATTTTCTTTCTCGTGCCTAAATATTATGTTCCTTTGACTCTCTTTAACTAGATAGTTCTCTTTTTCTATTGCTGAAGGATTTTTGGCCATATTTTATGATTCTGTTAGTTCAAGGGTAATGGTTTCTTTTTTTTTTAGTTTTATTTGCATTTGAATGACTTGGAGAACTAGTTACTACTCTCCCCATAGGATTTTGTAAACATTCTTAATCTTCAATTAATGCAATATATTGAGATGAATTAAATAGCTCTATAAAATAGTTGGCATTACTCCATTGGATTGATGAAATGCTACCCATAAGCTTTATTCCTATAAGACAAAAATAATGGTCAGTGCATATTTCTTGTCTATAAAACACTGAAGTGAACCAAACTCCTGGAACTTATTCAGTAACTTACAGAAATATCAGAAATTTAAATTATGCTTTTGATAGTTATTAAAATATTATATATCTATTACAATACAGGAAATTCTTGAAGTATTATTTCATAGTATCCTGAAGTTACTGCACAGTTATCCATTAAAGTGCTCTGTTTTTCAGAGTTAAAAATTCTCTAAAATCAGGGATCACATCTTCCACTTTTCCTGAAGTCTGTGCCATATTTTCTATATGCATGCAACAATAACAATTACAAAGAACACGCACACATAGTTGCTTAATATCTACCTTTGTCCAAGGCAACCTTGGGGTCAGTGCAAGGCTATTTGAACACTGTTTTTTACAGTGACTGACATAATATAATTCTCTTGATATAACACACTTAAAAATAAATAAAATTTATCCTAAACACAGGATTATTCTGTTAAAGTCAAATGCAAATATTAATAATCAAGCAATAACCAGTTACTACTTTGCATCTTAGTACTGAGATTGACAAACAACAGTTTTCGCATTAGGGCAATAACAGTTGTAAGCTAATACTGTGTGCAAACAATTATATTATTGTAAAGACTAACATGGCTGGGCCAAGTTTTGATCCCGGCCAGAACCAATGGATTTTTTCAGGCATAAAATCCTAAGTATGGCTTTCTTCAGAAAGGAAGTAAAGCCATGGGTCCTGTGTCACATATTTTTGGCATGATAAAGAACCTCAAGCCTGAAAGAAGAGGCCTCTGAGCAAAATTTGTCTGCTGTTTTATACCCTAAATTGAATGGGAAGCTGATGACCTGAGATGTTAAAGATCAACCGTAAATAATCCAAATAAAAGGAAAAATATGAGGTTGTTAATGCATGGGATCATGAGCAGAAGGTCTGGAGTTTAATTCCAGTCAGGGTTACCTTTTCTAATTGAGGTTTTTCCAGGTTTTCTTCAGTTCTCATAAATTGCAAATGACAGGTAGGTACGCTAAGCTTAGGCCTGGGACACTTACTTCTTTCCTTAAAAAAATCGTTTCCTAATATAGTATTTCATTTCATGCATTATCAGTGCCTGTGGTACCATGCTAATGACCAGAGATGTTAAAGTTCGTCCTTAAATAAACCAAAATCCATAGTGGCTCAATAGAAAAATAGGCATTAAACATTATTCAGAAAAGAAATACACACACGCACGCATGGACGCACAAAAAAAATTATTGTTACTTTAGTTTCATGTTAATAGTGTTACATTATTTTTCTTTTATATTTTATATTTATATATACTAGAAATTGCATCATTTCTATCAATAATATCACTAATAAACTAAGATTGAGAAATTATGAACTCTTCTGGATCTTTTAGGACTGAGTTTGTTTTATTAATCCACATTTTTCATGGTAATTTCACTTATCAAAGTTTTTCATAGCAAATCCTCACATTCTTATATGGACAAAACACCCAGATGCAAGTTAACTATCAGTGAAAAGTATAAAATATTTCCTATGTGAATAGGAGAAACATACAGCAGTTTCTCTTCCTGTATTTTTAATAAAATGCAGTTGCAAAAAATGTCCCTTTTATGTAATAAGTTTTATAGATTTCTACAGCATTCTAAAGGCAGCTACACATAAGAGGTGAAATATTTTCTTGAAAATAATCCTTATTTTGAAAAGACATATAGAATACTTCATTACAATTGTAGAGCATGTCTTATGCTTTCCAGCGATATCATAACCTTAATTTCACCCATTTCTACACATACGAGGTTTCTTTGTGGCAGCAACTATATGCTTCCTAAAATATTTTACATGTCTGCTTATATTGAAATGGCAAATATATTTACTTTCTGCCTAATACAACAAACAAGAAGCCTTTCCATTATGATAAAAAAAAAAAAAAAAATTGCACTTCGTGCATAAATAGTTAGGAGAGGCCTTTGAATTATTATGTGTAAGGCGTAAGCTGGTACAGGTTGGCCTAAAGTAATGTTCTTATGACATATTATCCTTTTTTGCAATGATTTGTGGAAGGGGTTAAAGGAAGTGTGACAAATGTCTTCCAGGGGATGCAGTTTGCCATCCTTGCTCATGAGAAAGGCTGAACTTCAATGTGAGGTGTATTAAATTCTAATTAAAGCTGAGACAGATTAAGATCACATTGGCAATAATCTTAGTGGCAATAAATATGATGGCAGATTTAATGTTGCAGTTAATGTACTCTGGTTAGGAAGGTTTGATGGTACATAATGGTTGTAGCATGTTAAATTCCTAAATCAATACAAAATTATCTAAGAGCTTGAAAATAAAATTACTGTAACTTAAGGTAGCCCCAAATGAAGTAAATTTGTCTTGTAAATGAACAAAGGAAAAGTCCATAACTCAATAAATAATTTTTCCAATGGACCTGAAGCTCAGAAAGAAGCCAAACAGCCTAAGAATTTTGTGTGTGTCTAACCGAGATGCATAATTACAGGCCTTTGCATGAACCCAATATCCTTATCCATATACTTCCAATATAATATTGTCTAATCTTAGTGAAAGCCTGAAATATCCCCAAATACCCTCAAAATGCAGAATTGTGAGATAATCAAATAGCATGGGAACAAAATCATGAGGGAAAACAATCTTTAATTTTTTGTTGTGAGCACAGCAACACTTCATATTATCTCCTATACAGTTGGTGGTTAAACTAGAAACCTGGATCAAAAGCACTGATAGCATTAGGAGTCACCTCTTAAGAAATAAATCTCTGGCAGTAGAGAAAACCCTGGAAAGATTTCAGGGATATATAGAATCAAGTCAGGAGGTTCATAGTTTTATGCTTGGGGGAAGACATGGTAACTCAGTTGGCTAGAGCATCAAAATGGAAGGCTGAAGATCCCTAGTTCAAATCCCAGCTATAATTAAAATTTTTCAAATCGATTCTTCCTTTCCAACTAATGTCATACACATGGATAGTGTGAAAGAATTATTTCTATATATAAGTTAGCTGCTTTAGAGTTGGTAATTAAACTAGAAGCCTGGGACGAACATGCCTATAGCATTATGAGTTGTTTCTTTAGAAATAAATTTCACAGTATAGGAAACCTTAGGAAGGTCTCCAGGATATATAGAATCAGATGAGATAGATTTGTAGTTCCATGCTTAGAGAAGGACATGTTATAGCTCAATTGGTTAGAGCATCAATACATAAGGCTGAAGCTCTGTGCTTAGAATCTCATCTGTGAACTCAAATTTTCAAGTTTGATTTCTTCCTTTCTGATTCAAATTTATAATTTATATATATTTCATAAGCAATATCTTCAACTGCATACCCAAGTTCCAAATGCAAAATAGTAATTAACAATTAGAAGTTGGAGCATAGATATTTTGCAATAATAATGAATGAATGAATGAATGATGTTTTTACTGCAGAGGCACCACAGGTGATGGACACTGATGATACATGAGATGAAATGATATATTGGGGAAGGATTTATTTTTAAGGAAGAAATCGTTCCAGGCCGAAGTTTAGGGTACCTCCCTGGCATTTGCCATTTATGAGGACTGAGGAAAACCTAGAAAAAACCTCAGTCAGGGAGGGCGGTCCTGGCGGTATTCGAACCCAGACCTCCTGCTCACGAGTCCATGCCTTAACGACCTTGGCCACCTGTGGCGGTGCAATAATAGTGAAGGCCTTAGAAAATTGATAAACATTGCCAAAACTACAGGACTATAATAATAGACTCAGACACTATTAACAGGCTTGAAATAACCCTCAAATATATTTGTCAAAGAATCGGTAATAAACTCATAGATCTCTCCATATGCACCATATTGCCCAGTTTTATGTGAAGAGGCAAAGGCCCAAATAAGCCTTTGGTTGTTATACTCCAAAATAAAGGTGTTATGCTGCAGGTGAACCAGCAACTTCTCAGCCATACAAATGTTCTAAAGCCTCTGATTCAAGTACTGATTTTATTTTTTATCCTGAGTATTTAATATATGAGAAGCATTCACTGCAGACTTACAACCTTATGGAAACTTCTGCATTAATACTGCCATGAGGGCATTTGTGAAAGCATCTTTCTGAAGTACAAATTCTGTAGTAAATTCTGCCATAAGTGATATGAAATAATTCTTAACCACCAATGTCAGATCTTCAAAAACAGGGACTTGTTCACTGTTACAACAAAAAATAATACCATAAAGTAATGAAGATTAGGGGCTCCTTAGACTGTGTGAAATTGGAAATGGACTACCTAATGCCTAAAATATCTCAAAACCACCTCATGGTTATGCTCAGATGGAAAATCTCAAAGCTAGGGTGTGATCCAGATCAATCACAAGGTCAGAAGTGAAATTAAATGACCCAAAATGAAATTTGAGCCATGGCAAAATGCACCTTAAATGCTTAAAATTAAGACTGGTGAGAAAAACTTCCTCAAATGGTCTATATGGGAAGCAAAAACAAGGGGAACAGAAACCTAGATAATTGTAGATATATTTAAATGTAATATCAGAAAACATCTGGTCTAATAGTCTCATAAAGATTTAAGTGCTCAGCGGTTTTTTTATATAAGGGGAAATATATGTAATAATTGGAAGGAAGATTGTGGAAGGATTTTAATTATTCATTTGATTATGGATTCTCAGGGATAATTATTTTCTTCTTCTCCTCTATGATGATTTTCCGCTGACTTACAGTTGCTCTGACTAGCTTGTATTTTCTTTGCTGGACTATTTTGTGATCTGGAGACCAGAGGGGAAGGAGTCAAGGAGATTAACAAGGGGATTAACAAGATTTATGGTATTGTGAAATGAAATACCATTGATTGACAAAGTCTATTCAGTTAAATGGGCTTATTCCTTACTCAAAGTCACTCAAATTTCACCAGTTTTGTTCCACTTACTTGGACGTGTTTCAAAGGCAATTTCCTTCATGGTTCCATTGTCAGTTTCCAGTGTGGTATTAAGATGTCGCTCTTTGGATTTTATAAACTTTTTGATTAAGTTGCTGTTATATTGATCTTCCAAACAACAGCAACCTCATCAAAAAGTTTATAAAATCCAAATAGTGACATCTTAATACCATGCTGGAAAGCTGACAATGAAACCATGCTGATGGTGAAGGAAATTTGCCTTTGAAACATGTCCAAGTAAGTGGAAAAACTAGTGAAATTTGAGTGACTTCTTCATAGATAATTTATTATGTGATAACTATATTTTACTGTCTAAGTCCCAAGCTATTTATATTTATAGTAATTGCTTTGTTTTAAGCAGTTGAATGTAAGTAATGACAATATGTTGCAAGCATGGATAACTATAAGGAAGTACTAAGCCTGTGGTTGTTAGTAGCAACACCAATGTTATTTGTTTGATGATATCTGAAGGGTAAACATGTCTTAGCGATTGGTGTGGCACAGGCATCAGCTTCTCACAAATGAAGACCCTTGGCAAAGACAATAATTCCATTCTAAGAACAAAAGTATTATTATAGGTCAACTACTGTCTGGATGAAAGGAAGTTTCTAAGAATAAGAAACAAGATATTACAGATACGCTTCAATACATGCCTTAGGTTAGTGTAGTTATTACAAACAATTATGAAAAGCCATTTGATTTTCTGACTTTATTTTTGTATTAATAATATTTGGATTATAATTAATTGTAATGCTTGAAATGTAATTTTTTCACTCAAACTGTGAGTTGGGCTATTCAAAATCAGAGTCAGATGGAAGAAAAATGTCATGGCTGGTTTTGATCCACAGATCTTTGGCTTGCCATGAAAATGCTCTTACTATTTGAGCTACCATGCCCTACTTGACTATAGCTTGACTATAGCTGCACATCTCCACATCTGAAGATCTCTAAGGTTCTTTTGTGACAGAGATTTTATTCCTGAAAGGTTACTGGAAACATTTGAATACTTACGGCCCAGATTTCATAGTTAACCACATTATTGGGTGAATTTATAACCTTAGAGGTATCCATGGTACAATAGACTCAGATTGGGGAAAATTACAATTATGGTTAGGCAGGAAATGGTAACTCGTGTAGTAATAGCATTGGCATCAATGGAAATCAATCTTAATCTAACATTTTTCTTATCTGACTCTGATTCCAAATTATGTTGTTCATGTCATAATAATTTATTTATTAATGTATGTAGACCCCTTGAACATCAAAAATGACATGAATAAATATATTGATATTATTTCTTATTTTCTTTCTTAAAACTTCTTGTAACAGGCAGCTTTTTATCTAAAGTAGAATTGGGGATCTAAAAAGTAACAACATTTATATATTGTGCTATAAAATAAAAATATAATCTATTCAGAAAACCATTTAAAAGCTCAATGTAAGGTTCAGGTTTTAGCTTAAAAATACATTTATCATTTTGCTCAGTGGAATATTTTTCAGTATAATTTAGTAGTTATTTTCATAATTATTTAAAGTGTTTTAATGTTAATTGTGCAGTATAGGTTAAAGGGAATGTTGAATTGAATTTAATCCACAATTAACTTTACAATTTATTACAACTACATATCCTCAATAAATAATAACTATGTCTTTACAACATTATTAACCTATTCTTTTTACTCTAGATCCTAATAGCATCCTCTAAAATACAATTTCCTACCTCGTTAACCATGTGGTTGTCTAACTGTAAGAAACCTCCTTTTACTTTCTTCCTATTTTGTTCCCACTTCTCCTTAACTTTACCCAAAAACTCTCCCATTTTCTGGATGTTTTTTACACTCTTGTTACTAACATTTTATTTAACACTAAATCCTTTGGTAAATTGTCACATTTATTGATCCAAACTTTTTCCTGCCACCATTTCACTTTCTCTCATTCCAATAAATAATGGGACGAACTGATTTCTCCCTGACACATACATCTATCATTATTGTCTACTCTGTATCCTTTCAGGAGTATTACTCCTGTATGCATCCATGCCCAACCCATCTACTTATTTGATCACAAATTTCAAAATATTTCTTTTGTCCCCAATTCTGTTTGATTCTTTTATATATGACCAAGTAACTTTTATCATCTGAACTAATCCAATTGTCTTGCTTTTCAATATATTCTATCCTCTATCTCACTATCTTCCAACACCCTTTACAGTTAATTTCACCTGCTTTCCATATATTCCCCAAACCTATTTCTTCTAGTACCTTTCCCACCTCCCCATACCAACTTTCCTTCCCAAAACCTCTTTTTGATATTTCAAACATTCCTTTAATATATTTGAGCTGTCTAATTTGAGGATACAATACCAATACTCATTACTCTCTCTATAATCAATCTTTTGTTCCCCATCCTTCCTAATTCAAGCAATCTCCTTCAGAGAACACTTGGGTAATCCCAACAGTTCCCTACAAAACATTCTGTGTACCACATCCACCTTCCTCCACCCCTCTTCAACTCTAAAACCTTGACTGCATAAAACATCCTTGCCTCTACCACTGCATTATATACATTCTCCCATTTCACAGGTAATGTTAGAGTCCTATACAAATTTATTCTTACAGCTCTCATCACCTGTTTGCCTTTAACTTGCACACATTTTACCTGTGCCTCCCATCTTCCATTATGTACAAAGCTCACCCCAAGTAATCAAACTCTTTCACTGCTTCTACTGTTTTACCTTGTATATACCATTTCTCATCTTTCCTTAACTTTATACCTTTTTAAATACCATTATCTTTGATTTTTTTCCCATTTATCCTTAACCCCCATTCTGTACAATATCTACTAATCTCATCAATAGCCCCCTGAAGTCCTATTGCCATTATTGCTCCAACTAAAAGATCATCTGCAAAAAGCAATCCTAGTACTTCCCTATTTCCAACTATTGAACATTGCCTATTTCTGTCTCTGACCCTTTCAATAATATCATCTAGAGTACTGGGCTTAATTTGCACCCTTCCCTCAATCCAATTTTTGGGCCATATAATCTGTGATCCTATTTCTTTCACACCTAACACAAATCCTAATTCCATCATGTAATCTTTATAACCCCAGCAAGAATCAGTACTCATTCCTTTTCTTCTTAACTTATAAACCAAGGTGTCCCTATTTATTGTATCAAATGCTTTCTCAAAATTTGCAAAGAAAATGTACTCTACCCTTTTTATTTCTCAAATATTTATCCTCAATAGTGCGGATTATCATTATATTATCTAGTGTTCTCCTTCCTTTTCTGAAACTTGCCTGAAACTCCCTTTGTTAATTTTTTTTCTAATAATAATTTGAATTTATTATGAAGTGTGTTTATTTATCTTTACAATGAAAATGTAAATTAAGTATAAAAAACATATTCATTCTTAACAAATAATCTGTAAGTTTACCTTCCTTCTCTGCCCATTCATGCAGTCTTCCCACCAATATACCAGCATATATTTTCCTCAAAATGGATAACAAGCTAATTCCTCTATAATTGATTGGCTTTTAATATCACCTTTTAATTTATACAAAGGTTCTATTATACTAACTTTTCAGCTTTCAGGTATTATCTTCACCTCCTTTATTTTATTTAGTGTCTCTGTTAACAATCTAATACCTCCCTCTATTTCTGTAAATGCTTTCCAGAACTCCCCTGGAATTCATACACTCCTAGACCCTTATGAATGTTTAATCTGGTCTCCTACCTCTTTCATATTAAAATCTTTAGCCAGACGTTCTATCCTATTTATAGTACAACTAAATTCTAAATCATAATTCCCCGTACTCCCAGCTCCTATCATATTTCTAAAGTAATTAGTCCATTCCTTCAGCTTTATTTTATTTCCATCCCTTTTCTTTCTCTGAATCCCCTTTATTACTGACCATATATATTTACTCTCCTTAGTTGCTACTGCTCCCTTAATTTTCTCACTCATTTTCCACTGCCACTCTTCCTTTTTCTCTTGTATCAAACATTTATAATCCCTTTTAATGTTTAAATATATTTGCCTATCTACTTCTTGTTCTGACCTTCTCCACCTACTTAATTCCTTTGACACTTATGCTTAGCTAATTTGCATTTTTAATCATACCATCCATAACCTTTCCTTTTTTCTCTCTGATACACCTCCATCTTTTTCTCTGCCCACATTACCATGGATTCCCACCTTGATAATGCCTCCTCTATCCTACCTGCTCTCAATGCTACTATAACTTCATATTTCGGTATTACTCCCTATTGTTGATAACAAATTAGCCAAGAAGTGCTCTTCATACTCAACTCTCCATTTGTAACATCTTATATATTCCAGTTCTGTTTTCTCTACCTCCCTGCTTCCTTCCCCTAGACTCAACCTCATTATGAATGGAAAATGTTCACTAACTAATACCATATCTAACACTTTAAATATTAACAGTACCTGGTCTATTTCTTCTCTATGTAACATGTAATCAATCAAACTCTGTCCATTTATATTTATAAAAGTAAATTCCTCTTCTTGATCCTCTTCCCATTACCCATTACACATTAGTAACACATTCATTTCATAGAAATTAATCAATTTACTGCCCTCTGTTTTATATGCCTTATCCCGACTCTTTCTTACCCTCTCATCAGTTCGCATCCATGCACTTTCTTTTTCTAGACCCACAGACCATACATCATTTACTCCCACTCTTGCATTAAAGTCCCCTGTGTATTGTGATATTTCACACTTAATTCCTCTATTTTTTTTATTTAATTGGATATATAAGTTTCCATTATGAAATTCTGAAACATCAGGTGGTTATACATTATTGCTACACATATACATAATTGAACTCTCTTCACTTCACATATCTTCAACCACATTACCTGCCCTTCTTCTAACTTTTGTATTTCAGTCACTCTAATTTTTCATTACAAATACCCCTATACCACCTGAAACCCTTCCTCCATTACTCCTTGTATACCTGTATAATCAAAACCGTCCACCTCTATTTTCTCATCCTTGTCCAACCAAGTTTCACTAATGCAATCATGTCACCTTTCTTTAACACTTCCAACACTTCCCCATTTCTCACCTTTGACCTTAGCCCCTCCACATTTCATGGCATCACCCTCCAATCTAATTGCTATCTTGAATCACACTTTCCACTTCTGAACTTTTCTAGCTTTGCTCTGTACCTCGTTCTCCTTTCCCCTGTAACCTCCTGCTCCTTCTCTGCTATTTCCATGGTGCTTCCTTCTGGGGTTGACACCACCTTTAACTCCAAACCACCAACACTGTTGTGTACTTCTCTCTCTAATGATGATTATTCCTTGTTGCTCACTACTGATATTCCATATGTCATGCAGCCCTTCTCCTCTTCTTCATCTATATTTACTAAATTCAGCTCATGTACCCTACTTTCCTGCACTGTCCAGTTCTGCATTTCTTCCATCTCCTCACTTCCTGTTAACGGAGACTCTATATTAGTTTTCCTTATGCTGTGATCTTGTACCTCCTCTTCTGATACTGTCACCGTTGCTTACTTCACCAATGTGCTCTTCTTAGCCCTGATCCTTTCTTGCTCCATACCTCCTTCACTTATTATTTTCAACATCCTCCTCTAGTTTTCTTCCTTGCTGGTAGCCTGGATTAGTGCATCACTCCCTTTCTTTTTAATGCATCCAAATATACCTCCTCCACCTTATTTATACAATTATTTACTCCTGTTACCATCCTTGTAGACTTCATCAGTCTGGCTCCCATCCTTACTTGTTCATTCCCTTTAGCTGTATTCATGTTTATTTTGGAACTTGTTTCCCTTCAATCCATAAATGGTAATTTCTTATATAAGCCTTTTTCCAGTGTATTCTTGCTTCTTTCATCCTCTCCCTTAATTTTTGTAATAACATTCTTTTGCTTGGTGATATATTTTTATTGATAAATATATCTTATCCTCTTAATCTTTTGGCTCTACTTAATACGTCATATACCAATTGGACCGTATCTAATTTCATAATAATTAGCCCTAACTGTGCCCATCTCCCTGTCCAAGTTGCCTTGACAATTTTCCATCCTTGGATTTTGATATGTAGCTTCTCCTTCATTATTTGCACTATTTCTTCTCTGGGGCATAGTCCCCTTTCCTCTTTTACTCCCACAAACACTAAATTGCATCTCCTTCTCTTGTCCTCCATTATTTCCATTTTCTCTTTAACCATTTCCAATTCCCTCATAACCTCCTTCACTTCCTTTCTTAGCTCATCTTTCATCTCTTTAACCATCTTATCCTTTACTTTGCCTAGTTGAGTTTCCATTCCTTCTACTCTGCTCAATTTCTGGTTTATACTTTCCAGTAGTTCTTGAATTTCTAATGGACAGGAATTTTTCTGAACCCCTCCAATTACCAGCAATATAATTATACTCATTATGAAAATTTAAGTTTTTCACCATATCTCTGTTGGCATTTTTCTCCATCTTCCAACTCTTTCTTATTTTCTTTCCATCAGATGTCTTGATTCTCCAATAAACAATTCGTTCTTCACCCATACCCTCCTTGTTTTGGCGTGTTTTAAACTACTATACTTCCAACTCCTTCACCTACTTTTATAAGGTACTCAACAGGACTGGCCATTAAAGGGAATGTAGAACTTTGTATTAATAAGTAAATATTTAGCCTATGCATCATATATAACCTCGTGTATAACATGGAAGAATATTTACAAACTGTTACTAAGAGGTTATGCCCAAAATCTGCTGAAATTTAAATGTTGCATGTGAATATACGTGAATTAAATAAAGTGCTGCTTAGTGGTGCTTCATGTATTTTTATGAAGTAGAGTGCCACTTGCTTTGAAGCTTAGAGGCTAATTATTTTTAGTTAGAGTTTTTCCATTGTCGGTTTCTGTTTGCTTAAAATTTCAGGATGGCAAATGTGAATGAGCAGTGTGTCTCTAACAAGTTATCTTTTAAACTTGGAAGGGAAAAAAAAAAAACACTGCAGAAATGCAAAATATTAAAGCAAGTATTGGATGACAATGCTTGATGCCAGACTCAAATGCATGATTGGCTCATACATTTTAAAAGTGGCTGAATGTTTGTTGATAATAATGAATGTTCAAGACAGCCTTCAACTGGCACTGTATCAAAAATGTTGCAGAAGTATAGGATATCATTCCGCAACATCACAGACAGATTTACAATATTGTGGGAGCATTATATGACACACATCAGTGAATTTTATCTACAGAACTGAACATGAAATGGATTGCACCAATGTTTGTGCCACAATTGCTTAATTGATTGATTTGATTTATTTATGGATGCTCTTTAACATCTCAGGTCATCAGCATCCCATTCTATTCAGGCCATGAAATGGCCGACAAATTTTGCTCAGAGTCCTCTTTTTTCAGGCTTGAGGTTCTTCTTTGTGCTGTAAATGTATGACACGGGACCCACGGCTTTACTTTCCTTCTGAAGGAAGCCATACTTAGGATTTTTACATCTGAAACCACCTCAGCCACAGAAAGTACAGCAAGTAAGAAACAAAACAAAAAATCCATGCTGAATTTTTTTTTTAATTGATGAAATTTATCCTAATGAGTTCATCCCTTTTGATAAGATAGTGAATACAGATCTTATCATGAGGTTTTAAAGTGAATGAGAGAAGACATATGGAGAAGATGTACTAAAAAATTGTGCTTGAACAACTGGGTGTCCCATTATTATGATATAAGTCTCTTACTTTATATTGTGCAATGATTTGTGGAGAAAAACATCAGGATTTCTGTCCCCCCATTCTCCATCCTCACCTGGCTTAACTTTTTGCAACCTTTGCTATTCCATAAGATAAAAATTAAGATGAGTAAAGATTTGATGCAAAAGAAATTCTAATAAAATACAGGTATATAAAAGGACTTTTAGCATGTGTTCCAGTTGTGGAGAAGCACAGGGATTGGTGTATATGTTTCCAACAGGGCCACATGAAAAGTGACAGTAGCAAATAAAAATCTGAGTATAGCATAATATTATTGTTTGATGAATTTTGCATACTTTTGGGTATCACCTCCTATATAGGTTACAGAAATTGTGAAAGAATTGCAGCACAGTATTACATTATATGTATATATATATCATATTGTGATTAAATATACAGAGAATTCAACTCTCATTACTGCAGTCATTAGATTAAATATTCTGAATTCATGTCAGACTGCACAATTATTCTATTTAATGAAGGTTTTTTCTTGTATCCATTTTCATCTGATATGGTTATTTGCTTCTAAGTTAAAAGCTGTGCCTGTTTATGCTATGGAACAGGAGCTTTTTAACAAAAATTCTAAAGAAACATTTGGAGGAGACTTCTACTAAGTAGAGCTACCATTCATACTAATGTAAACAGATTCAGAACTACAGAAATACTATTAAGTAAAGCAGTTAGAAAATTCATCATGTGCTAACAGAAGATGCATAAGGGATTACCAGAGCTTCATAGAACAGTCAGCACAAAATTATCTTAATCAGGAGTATGTTCATGCAAAAGGTTATCAACTTCATTTATTTTTAGATAAGGTAAAACTTAAAACTGATTTGTCCGATATGTTCTTGGATCAGCAGCCAGTTATGCTGATGGATGTCGCCACCTTTTCAATAACACTGATTCAGTAGCCTGAAGATGATGGCAGAGCTTAGTGTCATCAAAAACTTGGAGATATCCATGGACATAACTCAGCTGCTTACCTAAGAATGCATGCCAATAAAGCCTCAATTCCTAAATTAAAATTATTTTTTCTCAGCTCTTATATTTTTAAATAAGGCTTTTACCAGAAATTGCAGTTGCCTCAAGTTTTAGCTGGCAAAAGCTTTTTAGCAAAGTGAGTTCAGAAACTTTCATTACATATCTTGTTTATTATAGAATTATTCATAACCAATGAAACACTTAAAATATTGCCATTTATACTATGTTGTGTGTACAACTTTTTATTTTGCTATAATAAAGATAAAACTCTCCGATTAGTTTTTTTAAATACTTCATAAATGTTCAATGTGTCCATCCATGCAGATGTGGCAGATACCTAAAGGATTCTGATAGACTTGTCTAACATTATCCACAGTATCTTCATCTGGCTCTGAACATTCTAACCAAGGAGAGATACATACAAAAACTTCATTTCAGAATAACTTGTCCCATTTCTTGAAACTTATGCTCTTGGATCTTTCAGGAATTTCTGAAAATAATTTCTTTAATGTTTATTCTTATTCTAATGCATAGAATGCTCTTAATGAACCTTGTTGCTACCACCACTTTCTAGCAGAACACCACAATTGCTATGTACAGGATATTTCCTATATATAAACTTGAACATCTTGTTCTTTTGTTTTGAAATGTCATCTGTTTGATAATTTATGAGTGAACAATTTTCAAATGTTTCAAGAACTCATGAATAACCTTTATAACAATAATTTGTTGATTTGATTTATTTATGGACACTCTTTAACAGAGTCGGTCCTGGTGGTGTAGTGGTAACCATACTTGCCTTCTAAACCCAAGGTCGCGGGTTCGAACCCGGCCAGGATCGATGGATTTTTTCGGGCGTAAAAATCGTAAGTATGGCTTCCTTCGGAAGGGAAGTAAAGCCGTGGGTCCCGTGTCGTACATTTACGGCACGATAAAGAACCTCAAGCCTGAAAAAAGAGGCCTCTGAGCAAAATTTGTCGCCCGTTTCACGCCCTGAATAGAATGGGAGCTGATGACCTGAGATGTTAAAGAGCGTCCTTAAATAAACAAATCAAAAAAAAAAAACTCTTTTAACAGCTCAAGTCATCAGCATCCCATTCAATTCAGGGCGTGAAACGGCCAACAATTTTTGCTCAGAGGCCTCTTCTTTCAGGCTTGAGGTTCTTTTTCATGCCATAAATATATTACATGGGACCCACGGCTTTACTTCCCTTTCGAAGGAAGCCATACTTAGCATTTTTACGCCCGAAAAATTCATCGATCCTGGCTGGGCTTGAACCCATGATCTTGGGTTTAGAAGGCAAGTATGGTTACCACTACACCACCAAGACCAACATTATAACAATAAGAAATACACATCAAAGAGACTTTCACTTTTAATTGTCCAATTGAGTATAACATTATGTTTTTATGTCCTGTAGTTGTGTAAATATCAGAAAATATCTGTGCATATAATATGCAACAATTGAATAACATTAAAGAATCACAACACACAATACACAATCAGATTCTGACAAGTAGACAGACAGATATATTGCTGGATGCATTAATAAATAATAGGGACATAGAGAGAATGAGACTTTATATATAAATATAGTTTATCCTATGCTGCGTTATAACAACAGTAGTGAATAAGATACTAGTGCACAAAATGGTGATACTGAAGGAAATTTTTGATAATGCTTAGTGGCCATTTTTATTTTGAGGCATCGCGAGCAGCATATACTGATGATACATGACAAAATAATAAATTGGGAAGGATCTTTTTTTTTTTTTTTATGAAAAGTAAGCATTTAAGGCCTAAGTTTAGGATATGTCCATGGCACTTGTCATTGGTGAGCACTGAGAAAAAAGTCTCAGTTGTGGAGGGCAGTCCTGGTTCATAAGTCTGTGCCTTAGTGAGATTTGACCATCCATAATGGTCAGAGGCTGGAGGATGTAGAAGCAATTGTAAAACTATCAGAACTTGAAAATGATCCTGTGTCTTGGGGTTTTTTGCATGCTATATAGCTCATTAACTGATTACAGGTACCAGTGTTTTGTCCTGTTTCATTTTATTTTCCAAAAACAAGCATCCATAAACAAAATATATTGCCTTAAAGTTGTATTGTTTTCGTATTAAAACACCAAATTTTTATCACTTTTAAGGCATCTAATTTTTACATATTAGCCAAATAAAAAAGGAAGCAATATATGACTTTCATACAATGAGAGCAGAGCAGCAGTATTATCTGTATTTCAAGCACATTGTAATGCACATTGACATTGCTCTTTCAGTTGTTGGCTTACATCTCATCATTAGCATATATTGCATCTGAATTGTAATCCTTCAGGGCTGGCTAACCCCTCCCCCCCTTCTCTCTTATGCCTCCTGTGTCAATAGTAATTCTCACCATTAAGACTTGACAAAAATGCCATAATTTTCTCTTTTATGCTTGTAGTCAAATAGTTCTCTCTTCTTAATATCCTTTGTTTAAAAGCAATAATGTAAAAATTCAGGCATTTTTTATATGTTATATCTATGTTGAATTGAACTTTATTTCTTATGTCTAAAATCTTGCTTTTTTTATCTTAATATAATTTGTTCTTTTTCTTTTTTGATTTATTAAAATTTGAATCATGTCTTTGAGTTGTTTCTGTATTCATTTCTTTCATTAAAGATAGCAAGGCACTGGTTCCAAAGTTAATTGTGGTATCCTTCATTCCCTAAATTGAGGCTAACTTTTTTGACAAATTTATATTTTTCTCCTAGTGAAATCTGCTTTCATATAGTCATTTCCATGTTGAAGCTACATATAAATAAATGGCATGAACTCAGGACTTTGATCACAGAACCCCTTAGAGTCCTATCTGTTTTATATGTTTTATAGTGAAAAAGCATAAAATTGCAAAACTGTGTGCATAAACATGCAATAATGCATGAGTGCCTTGCCTTTAAAGGCAAGGTACTATCACAGTTGCATTTGAAACAATGCTAAAATACACATTTTATTTTTCTTTATGTTTTTGTCATTTTTTTTATTGCTTTGATGATTTGCCCATCAACCAAGCTTTCTCCATTTTCAGAACAAAATCATTAGATTGTTTGGTATATCTTTTTTTAACAGGGCAATGTGCTTAATGTCAGCTATGTTTACTTTTTTTAATGTAGAACTTTTTTCTAACAAGCAAATACATTTTCATGGTGCATTACCCAAGACAACTGATTTTTAAGATACACCTTAAAACAAGAAAGTCCAAATCTTGAAGCCTGAATATTTATAAGTCCTCTTCTGCACACTTGTTCATATATGAGAAATACCAACCACTTTATGTCCAGTAAGCTAGAGTTGTATTATAGTTTTCATTCGGTGGCATTTCGCATGCATAAAGTTATTTCAGCAGAATTGTACACATCAGCAATACTAGAAGCCATAGATTTAAGAACACTAAACTCCTTCATTTTGCTTATCTAATCAGCTGTATGATAGAGAAGCTTTGATGGGCACTAGAGTGTGTGTAAGATATGCACAATATTTGCTGGAAACATAGCAAATGAAGATTCACCCTACTTTGAACCCAGCTTCACCACATTGACATTTTCCAAAGTTTTGCTTTAACTCTGGAAGTGCACCACTTTTTTGTCTGCAGTGGTACATAGAAGAAACCCTAAAATTATTAATATGTTTAAAAATATTACACTGTTAAACCAATATGTTAGAGCTTTATTTGTTTATCTAAGGCTATTAATACATGATATACAACACAGAAAACAAATTAGTAGTTGACACATAACAAAGCTCTGGGTTTTTTGCAAAATGAATGTCTACACTAAATGCAGTAAGTTGTAATTATTCTCCTTTTTTTGAAGGACATATTGAATACTGCAACATTTCAGGTTCATGTTTTCTTAAATTTTTCTCTTTAAAGGCAATGCAATTCCAGAAACCATCAGGTGCTGCTTCGTCCATGGTTACATAATTCCTCAGACAACTGCTAAAGATATAATTTTTTAAAAATAACTTAATTTCTCCAGTGATATTTTTAAAGAATGTTATCCAAAAAATTTATGCCAGCAACAGTAAATATATTATAAAATTCTGCTATTAGGTCATATCTTGCTTTTTGTTGTGCAGTAAATGTCGTACATTTGTTCCAACATGTCCCTTCTTTTATATCTTTGTAACATTTTACTGTTGCTAGCTCCTTTGAAACTGAAGTTCCCTCATTCTACTCTTGGATAGTGTATAGCACCTTGTTCTACTTAGGTTTGCAAGATGCCGTTATGACTTCTCTATTGAAACAAAACATTAAAATTCCATCATTTCTTTTTTGTTTTTCTGTATTGCAAGTGATGAAATATTAGGCTAATTTTGCCTCCAGAGTTCTGACAATGGTCAATTGTTAACTGTTAGTTGCCATCTTTACTTATAATCAATTGTCCATAGTAATATTTCTGTTTGTCTTCAAAATGTTATAGAGAAAAGTTTCAGATAATACTCTGAGAGGTGCAGTAAAGGGATTTCCAAAGATAGGGAACATCACATGTTATTATAGTATTTGTATTTTGTATAGATTCATCTGCATTTCATAAAATAGATTGAAAAGGTAACTATAACTCTTAATATATGGTACTATATTACCTACTATATTTTAAATTACTTATTTGCTCCTATGTATTGTAAATATAACTTTGTATAAACTCTGTAGAGTTAGATACTGACCATTAGTTACATCTAGCAGAGACGGAGAGAACTATTTGCAAAATTCATACAAACGGGGTTTGTATTTGTCACATTTTTGGGGGGAAGGGGGCTAACAACAAATTCATGTATATTTTTAATAGCTCACCACACCTTCCCTGAAATTCTCCAATGCCTCCCCCTATTGAGAACCCTATTCTAGATAGACAAGTGAAGCCACAAGAGTGTGTATTTTAACTCAGTTGCACAATAACTGATATATAAGAATAGTTATTTAACTTATATAAATGCTTCCTGATCTTGTTTAAGGCAATGCTCTGATATAGCAACACAATCTTCTTTCACTTCATTAATGAATGTTTCAAATGATTCCCTCTTATTAGATAGGTATTGTTATTTACCTGCATGAGTCTAATATGTTTTGCTGATGGTACTTCCACTCTGGATTTCCTGTTAACCAACAGATTTTCATTATCCATACCTTTCCTTATCTGTAGCTTCAGTGTAATGTCACCTCTATGCCCATTTTTAATTTTCTAGCTTCATACAAATGTTTATTACTTTCTTTATCTACTGACCTAAGAGATGTGACTCCCTTTTGTTTAGGTGAAGTCCATCCCTTCCAAAACAATTTTTATCTAAATACTTATATGTTCTACAGAAATTGGATCAATTTGTTGCAAACCCAGTGTATTTCCTTGTTTATAGCTTTTATAAAACTATAACTTATATCTTTTCTTTTTACTGTATTGTTTACAACTACATTTTCACATAAATTGTTCTTTTTTACTCATCTAATTACAATATGCATGTCCGCCAAAATCTCATTTGGTGCCTAGGTGTAACACCATAGTTCTAACCTCACATTTCACCTTTTCTTTGGCTAGAATGTTAGATAAATGTTTATAATTCAGTCCTCTGAAAACTTTTACTTTTACCTCTGGTCCATTTAATAATACATTCATTTTATTATGAATCACCGCACACAATAATTTTTTTTCTCATTTTCTTTCCTCTTCAATATCTTGTTTTCATGTCGTGCTGCTTTTTGTCCTGGGTTTATTCACTTATAGGTGAATTTGTCCACCTTCAGTGTTTGATTTCCTCCTGACCTTTCAAAGTTCTAACTAATTATATTTATTATTATCTGTAGTGAAGATATCATCTCAGCTTCATGTGATCCAGACTGTAATCCATAGCCTGTTGTCAGTTGCATCACTATTTTATGCTTTGAGTTGTGTTTCCATCATTTTTGTAGTTTTCTTCATGTCTCACTTTCACCTGTGCATCACTTATTAATTTTGTCAGAAGTTCTGTTCTTGTTTTCACATATTTTTGGAACTTACTTTGAGTTACCTTACTACTAACTGCCACCATTTTGCTATAGGGATGCTGTTGGTTTTAATCATTTTATTCCTATGCCAATATAGAGCTTATTTCCCATTTTTTGGATAATCCTTATTAAGTTTACTAGTAAGTGGCATTTATAAAACTCATCTATCAGTCTTTACATAGAGAGCAATTAATGTCTTTGATTATTTTCATTATAACAACATATTCTGAAAAACAATCATGCTTGATCATTAATCTAAAAAGAGCTGCACAATTTTTTCTTGGTTCATCATGATACCTTCATGTTTCTTTAAATATTTATATGCTTTACCCTTGGTCTTCTTTTGTATTTTATAAGGTTCATGATCCAAAAAGTTTATTATTTGAAACTTGCAGGAAGGTTCCAGTTGAAAGTACTTTATTTTTGATGTTGGCAGTGTTTTTTACAAATCTGTAAACCATGTCATTACCCTGTAAACCAATATGGGCTGGTTTCCACTGTAAAACTGTTTCCTTTTTTCTGGTGAAAATGGCTCTGTATTTTTATTTCTTGAATGTGTCAGTTGTTTAGTTAACATTATACCTTGAAGGGATGCCTATGAATCATTCAATATTACAACATGTTTGGCATAAAAAGAATGTTTTCTAGAGCACATTTAATAGCTAGTATCCCTTCATCAGATTTACTGGCATTTTTTCCAAAGGAGTGTATTAAGAATAGTATTTGTAATTAATTCTAAACCATGCTTCTCCTATTTAAAAAAATATCAATATAAATTCTATATCATAATTCAGCCAGGTAACTTTCATTAATTGTGACTAGTGCTATAATTTTTAGTATTTCTGGAGACTTTGCTTTTTTTGTTAGCTATGGTTGCCAAGTCAAGTTAAACATTAATTTTTATATAGCTCAAAGGAGGAATTAAAAATGTGTTATATTTGGTACTTGGGAGGTTCTTATTTGATTCTTCTTTCTGTAAATATTTTTTAAATGTTGTTTTTGTTTTTAATTTTTTTGGGTGTTATCTGGCTAATGGTTTCAAGTATTTTTATATTGCTATTTTTCAGAATATCCTAACCTTGTTGCTTAATTCAATTTCTCTTCTAATAGACATGTTCTCTGTTAAAGCCTGCATTGCAGTGTTGTTTTAACTACTCTAGTTATAGCTGTAAGAAACTTGGACTTATTGATTTTCCTTACCTTTGAATTTATCATTTACTGTGGCAAACTATTCTTTATTTAAGAGATACATAGGACTACCTCATCTCTTCAATATTCAACATTTTGGTTTTCTATTATGCACATTTTAAGTATAATGCTGTGAGTAAATATTTGTAAAATTCACAATAAAAATCTCAGTCGATACTAATACATTAAAAATGAAAGCATGCCAAAATCTGCATTGGTGCCAAAGAGAAAGTATGTGAAAAACAGATAGTTTGTTCTAATCAGTTCCCCACAATAGACAAAATAAAGTTGCAGCATCATATTTTTAACAAGTGTTACCTGCTGTAGTTATAAAAATAAATATTTTGTAAATTTGTAACGTTATATTAATGTGATCAAAATACAAGTTTTCCAAAGCAGCATTTTAATAAACTTGTTAAACTATGAAAATGTTTACAAGGTGGTTGCTATAGTAGCATTTAACTAATTGTTAGAAGACATAATTGATGCACTGTAAAACTTCTTGAAAATTAAAGTAATATACTTTGAGTACTTTTTCCTAATATTCTGTTTATTTTCTTTGTTTTTATAGGAACGGGTGATCAATGTAATGGTTGGTTTCATAACAGCATTTGTTGTATTCTTCACCATGATCAGTGCCTTTGTATTCGAGGGAAACTTTGGTAGAGGACTTAATATAACATTTGCACTTGTTATTGCCATGATATGTGGTTCACATCTACTTTTGGTAAGTGTTTTCCTTTTATGTTGCCTGAAGTAATATTTTTTATTAACTAATTTTTTGTTTAAACCTAAATATATCAGTAGACTTAATGTGCATAAAACCTTCAGCAAGTCTAAGGAGAATGTAAAATGCAATTTATTATTATTCCTCATCTTTTGTTATACATAGAATGGATTGTTTTTATTTAAATTATGCCATTTTTCTTGTCTTTTTTTATATAGACATTATTTTAATTGAATTTATATAATTCTTTTGAGTACATAAGAAAATATATAGGGTGCAATGGAACTCAGTACCATAATTTTGTGGTGATTGTATGCTATAAATGGAGGAAAACTTTCTAATACAGTGAACTGTTCTTCATTCATACTCCTAGGGGATCAAAAACATTTAGTTATGCAACATTCGAATCAGCAAAAACATACATATTATTAAAGAAAACCAATAAAACGAAATTACTTCATACAGAAAAATGCATAAGCAGTGGAACACACCTTAAAAACAACCATATTTTTTTTATCATCCTATAGTGCAGAACAATCTACTCACAAGAATTAAGCTAGCAGTAAATGAAGAACACATTTCAGTAATTGTGGTGATATTCCATAGTCTATAGCAATATCATACTTCTTCCTCAAACCTTTTCCCATATCTTTTAGAACTTCTACTTTTTTCTGTAATGTTAAACCAAAACACTGGCCTTGCTTCAACATTGTGAATAATACACTGTACATGGACAAATTATAGCTAACAACTTGAGAGTCCTTTGATCACTAACTTCAGTACATTGAAATTTATCATTACTGGACTATTTGATATCTTTGCTTATATTATCTGGATTCTGCTGTATTTCTTAAACCTCTCTTCTAGCCAGGTTAAAATATCCCATTTTTTAAATCATTTGTTTTTTGAAATTTTATTCCATAGCAATTTTTAATGGCATTCTGCAATTGTTTGAAGCTTTATTTAATGCAGTTTTTGACCTATTTTTGTTGTGGTTCTGAAAACGGTTTTTATATTTTTTCTCAAAACCCGAATAATAAGTAGCATGACATCTTCTAAAATGGCAAGAATACTTTAATTAGGTAATTATGGTTTGGTACATTAGTCGTGGTTTTTCAAGGTTTCAAGGCTGGATTGATTGCTTTCTGAAGATAGCCATTTGCTTGCAAGTCTCTCCAGAGATGATTAAGTTCAGCTTTTATTCCCTCAGGTATGTTAATGTTTTTGATTTGATATAGTGTTTTAATTAGAGTTGTTTTATGAATTGGGTGTGATTGAATCACACATTGAGATGTCTATCAGTATGCATAGGTTTTCTGTAAACCTTATGTCCTAGAGCACCAGATGCATGCTTTGAATCAGAACATTTAGAAATGGAGGTGTGCTGTTTTATTTTATGTTTTCATTGCAAATTTTATGCTTTTGTGAATGCTATTTAAATGGTCAAGGAAAATATGCAGCTTTCTTTCTCATATGGCCAGATTACGAAGGTGTCATCTACATAGCAGAACCAATATGTTGGCTTATTTTCTGCTCTCTATAAAGCTTTTTTCCAGAAAAAATTCACCACAACCTTACTTAAGGGTCTTCCCAAGGCTTCTTTCTGTTCATAGGTCACCTTTTATTGGAAATGGCTAGTGGTTAGGACATGATTGAATAACAACTTTTTTAGATATGAAGTGAAGTGTGGTTCTGAAAGTTTCAGGATATCCTTGAACTAAATCTTGGTGAAAAGAAATACTACCTCAAAGCTTATGAGAACATAGGAGTCCTTCATTAATAGTTTCTCAAAATTTTTACAAAGTGCTTTGAGTTCTGGATGTGATGTTCATTATACTGAAACAAAGGAGAGTGTAATGTTGCAAGAAACTGAGCAAGTTTGTATGTAGAGGAGTTGATGGTGTTGAAAATAGGTCTTAATGGAGTTCCTGGTTTTTAGTCTTAGAGAGCCATATAATCTAGATGGAACACAGTAGTAGTAGTCTCTTGATGTCTCCTAATTTCCATTTTGTAGCTTTGATCAGAGCAGTGATTTTTCTCTCTACGTAAATATGTAGACATTATGAATATTATTATATGAACAATTGTTAGAATTATATTTTTAATAATTTGAACCATTACTACTGCAGGTATTCAACAAGATCTGGAACAGTAAATATAACATTCCTGCTCTATGGAAAAAAGCCATAATCATACTAATTAAGAAGAAAGACAAACTACCAGACCAGTTAGACAGGAACTACTACAAGAGAAAGAACATACTAAATATCTTGGTATAGCACTTGACAAAAAACTTTCCATCTCTGAACAGATCAACAATATAACTAAGAAAGTGAATGAGAGAACAACATATTAAGAGGACTAACAGGAGTTAAAGGGGAGAATCCATAACTCTCCTAAATAACTCGTACAAAAGATACATAAAGGCCAATTTGCGCTATGGAAGTGAGATAATGTTTACAATAAACAACCAACTTAAAGATGAGTAGTCGGAAGCTTTCAAGGCCGGAGTCAGAATTATAACTAGAAGTTTATTCTGGGCTTAGGTCTCTTGGAGCTAAGGAGTCCAAATGTTTCATCCTCAACTGTGGAGGACATCTTCAGTGGCGCATCTGAGTCTTCTGGTCGAAGGTCCTGCCATAACCTTAAGTTAAGTTAAGTTATAACCAACTTAAAACTAATTTGGATACAATACAATCTAGATCCTTAAGAATAATAAAAGGAATTGTTAAAACAACACCAATTACTATAATGCAGAGCATAACTAACAACCTGCCATTTAAAATACAGCTAGATATTAAAATGGCTATACTGGGACAGAAGTTAAAAAGTAATCAACATAGGAATAAATGGTTTCAAATTCCTGACAGCACACAATGATTAAAAACACAACTAACTTTCAAAAATTGCATACAGAAAGAAGATTTAGACAAATTTTTAAAAATAAGCACTAAACCTGTCATTACACCAACTGATCCTTTATAATATATAGATATTAATGTGAAACTAAATCTGGATGCAATGGTCTCCAGGAAGAATGACCCACCTGAAGTATTAAGATTGATAGCACTTAGTACACTAAACAACTATTATCGAACTAGTACATGGTATAGAGTGTATACAGATGGATCTCTTAAAATGGAGAAGCAGGCTTTGGAATGTACTGTGAAGAATTCCCTCAATATACACCTTTGGGACAGTATGCTAACAATTTTGATGGTGAAATAATGACCATTAGAGCAGCTTTACAAAATATACTGTATAGACCTAATATAAATAAAAGAATTGTTATCTTAAGTGACTCTAAAGCAGCATTACAAAGCATAATGAATTACAGTTACCCACTGACATACACTATAAATGAAATAAGAAAACTATATCATACCGTCCAGATCAGGAATACAGAAATAGTTTTACAATGGATCCTGAGTCACACAGGATTGAAGGGGAATGAGATAGCTGATACTTTAGCAAAAAAAAGGAGCCACCATAAAATTAAAACTACTTTTTGAACTAGAATTTCCCTTTATATTAAAACTAATAAAAAGATTCATATCTGAACAAGAACATCAAAATATCAAACAAAACTTAAAGGAAAACCATATGAAGATCTAAATACTTTCAAATGTCTTTTATGGAAACCAAGAAAAATTGGAGTTGCTCAATCCCACTTAATTGTAGTTTGGGATTGCCTGTCAGAATCTCTCTTCAGGATGAAATTAATCAAGGGCAGCCACTGCCCACTGTGTAAGGATGTGAATGCTCTCTTAAATTCTCTACTGAGCATCTACTGAAATGCAGCCAACTAGATAGCAGCAAAAAAATGAAAAATAATTTGGAAGCTCTTTATTGGAAAGCTAGGGAAAAAAATGATAAATATCAGCATCCCCAATGGCTAATAGCAACCAACCTACCATCATTTTAACCATGAGATTATATATAAATGAAATCAAGGATCAAAAAGAGATTAAAATTATCTTCTGATACAATAAATAAGATTATAGCCCATCATAAACCAGTTATTATGCAATGCATTTCTCAGGTTTTGAGAAAGAACAGCATAAAAACCATTTTCACTACCAAAACAGAATTAAGTAAAAACTATTCCATGAAAGAACCAAGGGATTCTCTCAGCTACACAGGAATATATAAAGTACCATGCAAATGTGAAAAGTATGGCTTAAAAATCTGTTAATACTTTGCTCATAGAGCAAAGAGCAATTTTAAAGCAATCTTTTTTCACCTTAATCAGAAAAAATCTGTATGTGGAATGATTGTGGATCATGGAATAAAATTTCAAAACACAGAAGTAATTGCAACAAAAATAGAACATTTCTATCTGTTTTTAGAAATAAAGTAACATCTAGCTAATGTAAACAAAGGCAGAGGTTTTTAAATAAATAGGATTAGGAATCCATTACTGGTGAACAAACAATGTATGTGCCACAACTCTCCAAACACTCCTACCCTCCACCAATGGTTGTGTACCTTTGCCTCTCCAGACACTTTCAGTTCATTGATGAAGTCGATCGTAGTTGACAAAAGCTCTGGTTTTTAATTTAATATGAACTAATAATCATGGCAAAATGGCTTGGCAATGATCAATTTCAGTGATGATAATGCCAGCCATGAAAGCTTAAAGGATGTTATAATTTCAGTAAAGTTAAGAAGATTTCATCAATTTTTTTGTTTTTACAAAGGTTATTGAGTGAGGGGGTTTAAGGGATAAACATCTGGACATAAATGAAATGGAAAACCCACACTATTGAGGAGAGGGTGAAAGCTGCAAGTACAGTACAAGCATACAAAAGGTTCTTTCCTACAACTATTCTTGAATAACTGAAAACCATTTGAAATTTTGTTATATATGATAAGCTTCACTGTGCAAGTTCCATTTTACATTTGTATTATTCTGTTTGCTGTCTGACTACCAGGGGCATCGTTGTGTTCATATACGTAATTCTTTTATATTTATTTTGTAATAACTTTAATATAGGACAATTATTTTCTGAAACCATTTTTTTGTAGTTCTGTCATAGATCATAGTGCAGACCAGCAATAATTACCTAAACTAGCAAATACAAGTTGCAAATCAATCCGTACCATTTGAAAGCAGCAGCTTATGCTGAAATGTGTTGACATTTCATTGCCTGCATGTAATATGGCTAGGATTATCAACTGCTCGCTTACATAAGCCCCTGATCTACCACTTGCCTGCCCCTCTAGCTTCCACAAAACCCCCATATTCCAGCCGAATATACACTAATATTTAGTCATTTATCAGTCAGTAGACACTGGTGTGGTTCTGAATCTAGAATGCTGTTGAAGTATTGCCAATTGTGTTTCTTTGTGAATTGTAAAACCAAAGAGAATGCTATTTATTTCATAACAATGAGTGAGATAGCACACAAGCTATAGTGTTAGTATTTGCACTGCAGGTTTCACCTTTCTTTGTAAAGTGTAGTAATGATTTGTGTGTTGAAAACCGTATTATGCAACAATTATATGAGCATAGCAAAAATGCACGGAAGTCACTAAATAAACTGAAAATGCAGTTAATTTCAAACTGACCTGCAACCCCAATAAAAATAGATGGAACAGTCCTCACATATGTGAGTAAATATACATACCTAGTACAACAGATTTCCTTCCATTATAAAATGGAAAAAAAAGTACAAAGAAGGATCTCGTTAACCTGGAGAGCATTTTGGGCCCATAAGTTTATATGTTAGACCAAGCACTAAGAAAATCAGATTCCAGAGGCTGGAAACTTGTGTATACCTTGTATTATTATACGGGTGCCAGAAATGGTTATAAATAGAAAAACAAAAGAACAAAATTCAAATATGTCAAAGAAAAATGCAATCAAAGATCCTCGGAATAACTTTGAAGGACAAAATACCTACAGTATTAATAAATCAGTTATCTTAGACAACAGACATTGCACAAATAGGTACCAGGAGCAAATGGCAATAGGGCGGTCACGTTGCAAGAATGCAGGACAGTAGATGGACATACAAGATCTAAATGTGGGACCCCCGGATAGGAAAAAAAACACAAGGCATACCCAGAAGAAGATGGACAGACCTCTTCAAGGAACATGCAGGTCCAGATTGGTGAAGAGCAGCAAGAGGAAGAGAAAAATGGAAATCTCTCAAGATGCAACTAGTGCAGTGAGAAATGGAGTAACCAAAGAACAAATCAGTCAGTGTCTTAAACAGCATGGAATAGCTCACCATGTTAGGAAAAAGCAAGCTTTCCCTATTTGTTAGGAGGCCTTTGCCCTTATGGGATACAATAGGCTATTTTTATCTTTATTTTAAATAACAGTATGTAGTAGTTACAGGTGTATATATATATAGACCTCCAAATTGAGATATAAACATATTTTTAGATAATTTGAGATCATTACTCGAACACGCCCTAATTATATTATTATTATCATCATCATCATCATCATCATCATCATCATCATTATCATCATTAGTATTATTGTTGTTGTTGTTGTTGTTGTTGTTGTTGTTGATGTCATACTTATATGAGATATAAACATAGATATCTCAAATATTTCAATAAATATATATATAAGCTTACACCTCTTCTAAATGAATATAATTTTAAATGTACCATTAATGTAGCAACATGAATTACCAATATATCAAGAAGAGCAATTGAGAACATCATTACCAACATTGACAATATAACTTTCTCAGTTAATGTAATTCAATCATGTCTATCTGACCATACTGCTCAATGCATTATGCAATATAATTTAAAACTGACAGAAGAACCCAGTTTCAAGAACAGCAATATCCAACCTTTATTGAATACAACAGCTCTAAACAATATAAAATTTGCATTGAACAATGAAACCTGGGGAAAAGTTTACATTGAATAGGATCAAAATAAAAAATTAAATATATTTTATGATGTATTATAGTACTATATTGATCTATATTGCCCTCTCATACCTAAGGGCTAAAACCTGAAGTCAAAAAATGTAATCACTGGATTAATCCCATGAATAAACAGCTGCGTATTCTTCTAAAGCTAGCAACAACAAAGATGAAAGAAAACTCTAACATTAGCAATCTTTTAAAATGCATTAAAAAGTATATAATCAGGCAGTGAAAGAAGCAAAAAGTAATGCCATCAGTAATAAGATCCTAAACTCTAAAAACATAAGTAAATCAAACTGGTAAGTGATAAACAATTTTCAAAACGACACAAAATCCTCTAATGCAACTAATATTAATATTAAAGTCAATAATAATATAATTACAAAACCTAAGCAAGTTGCTGAAGCATTTAACTTTTTTTTTGTCTCTGTAGGTCAAAAAATTAATCCAAATAGATGTAATGCATATCAAAACATAAAAGAAAACTCAAAAGTATTCCGTAGCATCTACCTGTATCCTACTAATAGTATTGAAATAATACAAACAAATAAATGATTAAAATCAAAAAATAGCATATGAAATGGTGGCATACCTTTTTCTAAAAAAGGTGATAAAATTATATACATAATTATCGGCCAATATCTGTACTATACCAGCAATTTTTAAAATTTTTTAACATGTCTTATACAACAGAATAACAAAATATCTAAGTAAATATAACTTATTTCCTAAAATACAAAATGGATTTGTAAGTAACAGATCCACTAAGTGCAATGTCTGATTGTGTTGAAAGTATAATAAATTGTATTGACTATGGAAATTACACTGTTGGCATGCTAGCTATTACAAAGGCTTTTGACTGTGTAGACATATGTTTACTTATGTTTAAATTATTTACATTAGGTATTAAAGAATTTGAATATAGATTGATAAAATCAAATGTGACTATTAGAAAACATTTGGTGCAGATAACATTACATAATAGCAAGTATCTATGTCAAACACAAAATATAACCCATGGTGTACTGCAAAGATCCATTCCTGACTGATATTATTAGTATAATACATGCATAACATCGTGACAAAATACAAATTGCTAATATCAAACAGATTGCAGATCATACTACAGTTACCATTAGTGACTCAAAGTATGATGATTTTGGAAAGAAATGCAAAGACAGTTTTAATCTCAGCTGCTGAATATTTCAGTGTATTAAACTTAAGTGTAAATCCTGCAAAGTATTTACATTAATCAGCTTTGTCTTTAAGAACCCTGGTAAACAACTGCAGTTCAATATAGGAAATATAGTAATAAAAATACTTATAATGCTAAATTATTAGAATTATATATTGACAAGACACTTACTTATAATACCCATATTGAAAAACTAGTGGCAAAACTAAATCAAAATCTATTTGTTCTGAGATACTTGAGTGAGCATGTTACTTCACAAACTCCAGAACCATTTACTTTGCCTTTATCCATTCTCTCATTGCGTATGAAATTGAAATATGGGGTAATAATTCTAAACTTAATCAAAATACAATATTCATCTTGCTAAAAAGGTCTCTGCGATATGTGGGTAATTTGAAACAAACTGAATCTTGTAGTAATATATTTAGGCAACAAAAAATAATTACTCTACCCTGTTTGTGTGTATGTGTGTACTGAGGGTGCCAAAAAATGTATACACACTTTCACAGTAGATACCTATTTAATATATTTCAAAGTTGGACTGAAAAACAACAGTAACGTGTAGTATGATGTTCTGTAAACAGATGTGAGTAACCTTCATTATGATAGCATTGCTGATTGGCAGGTAAATCAACAATGAACAAATGAAGCCAAGATTATTTTAAATCAACAATGAACAAGTGAAGCCAAGATTGCTGTATGATGTTCTGTAAACAAATGTAACTCACATTATGTTATGCTAGCATTGCTACAACAAAATGGAGCCAAGATCATCATTTGAACAGCAGAAAGCAATTTTGGAGTGGTACTGGTAAACCGAGAATGTTGTTCAAGTTCAAAGGCAATGGGGAGACTTGTGCACAAAATAGAACTGCCATTGTGAAAAATAATTGCATGCATTCAAGACAAATTTAAGACTCATGGTACCATATGCAATGTTCACAAGGGCAGATCTGGCAGATCACTACATTACCACCAAGATATATCTTTATGACAAATCATCTAAAATGATTAGTGCTCATTATTTTCTGTAAGTGTGAATTCAGTTTTGTTATGTTAACACAGTTTTTCTTTGCTTTAAGCGTGTATATATTTTTTGGCACCCTCTGTGTCTAGAGAGAGAGAGGGGGGGGAGAAAGGGAGAGAGCAAGCCAAGTATAAGTTTCCGATGAATACAAACTCTAGCATCCACAACCACAATATAAGAAGTAAAGAATGAATAGTGTTTAATGCCCGTTTTTGCTACAGAGGCACCACAGGCGATCGACACTGATGATACACGAGATGAAATTATATATTGGGAAAGGATTTATTTTTAAGGAAGGAATCGTTCCAGGCCTAAGTTTAGGATACCTCCCCAGCATTTGCCACTTATGAGGACTGAGGAAAACTTGGAAAAAACCTCAGTCAGGTAGGATGGTCCTGGTGGTATTCGAACCCAGACGTCCCACTCACGAGTCCATGCCTTAACAACCTCGGCCATCCATGTAGGTAAGAAGTAAAGAATAGCTTGCACTTCCCAGACATAAATTACAGCTGTATGAGAAGATGCCTAGCTATATTGAAATAAAATTATATAATAAACTTACTGATAATGTTAATAACAATGAATATAAAAAATAATGAAAAGCTTGTTTCATTTCCATATAGCCAAGGTTTATTATGATATTGATGAATATGTAAATTATAATTAACTGTTATGTTACACACTATTTATGTATACCTGTGGGGAAAGTGGGTAGTTAGTAAGTTGTCACTTATATTATAAATATGGTTATTTTATACATTAACAATGGCTTAATTGTGTATAACACCATATTAAGCTGAAATAAGTGAAATGAAATATGTTATTTCATAACAGTCAGCAATGAATGACATTCCTGAAACAAGATTTGTTAAAAATCTTACCATCAAAGCCTCTTATCAAATTATACTTATGAAAAATAATGTGAGCTGAAAGCAAAACAGCCTACTCCAAAATTAAATATTAAGGAGGTCAGCAAAAGCAATCGCGCCAATTTCAATCTTCCAGGTATGAGAGGCTCTCTTGGCTTATGGGTAGTTGTGAAACAAACAAAATGTATTGCTATGTTTGCATCATGTTTGGTGAAAAATATTTTAGAGTGGTACACGCAAGACATATCTGATTTAACTTATTAAAAAAAAATCAAATGTATATTTATTAAATAAAGAGAAATTTCAGCTCCTGGAAGACACAAATTGATGATGTTTTTTCGAAAGCTGCACGTCTTCATACAATAAATATAATGAATGAATAGCGTCAAATAAACAGGTTATTGGACATATAATTCAACCTATCATATATTTGTGCAAACAAGAAATACCTTTATGTGGCCACAAAAATGAGGAATTCAGCAATAACAAGGGCAATTATTTAGAGCTTTGAAATTCACTTGCTCAGAATGAATCGGTTATACAGACCATTTACATTCTGTATCAAAATTGAAAGGGACTCCACTGAAGATACAAAATGAACTTATTAAAGTCATAGCTTCTGTTGTTAAGGACAAAATTAAGTCAGAAATTCAAGAGTGTTCTTTTGTTTCAGTTCAAGCCAGTGAGACTTTAGACATGTCTCACAAAAGCTAAATATTCTGGTACTGTGCTCAAGATAGGATTAAAGAAATGTTTGTAGGTTTCTACGATGTTTCAAGTGATAAAAGTGGCGCAGGTTTGGTAGTTATCATTTGTAAGATTTTGGAAGAATGGAATATAGATCAAAACAAAACAAAACAAAACAAAACAAAGTGTTGCCTAACCTATGATGGTTGCTTCGTAATGGCAGGTCAACAAAGGATTGTACAACATATTGTAAAGGAGTTAGCCCTCATGTGATCTTTATTCGCTGCTGTGTAATCAGTTGAATCTAGTGCTTTTATATGCTTCACGTATAATAAACAAGTGTGTGTGTTTATTTCTGACTTAAGTGCATTTCACAGATTTTTCAGCAAGTACAAGCACATTATTGCTTACTGAAAATGGATTTAAGTAGCCACAGGCCTGTATTACATGATGTAAGTTTCACTTGAGGGTTGTCACAAGTATAATTAACTCTTTCAATGATTTGTACCAAGTTAATTAATGCCACGATCAATGACAAACATTTTCAATAGGACTACAACACCATAAATCATGCAAGGGGAGTGATTAAGTATATGAATGAAGAAATTTTATGTACCTATTCAGGGTTTAGGAGGCATACTTTATTCACATTGACCCTTTTTAAAGTTCTGCAATCACTAAATGTTTCTCATAATGAAATGCAACTCACTTTTGCAAATATACAGAAACTAAGATTCTAGGCTTTCTTTGAAGAGTATGTGTAAAAAGTGTCCAAATAAATGGAAATATAAGTTTCAGTGACTCGAAAGGCTAGGATGAAAGTGCTAACATGAAATCATTGACTGCCATGCTATTCAAATGAAACCCAGATTTGCAGATTTTCCACATCTTCACTTTATAGAATGAATGAAAGAAATAAAATTCACAGAACACAAAGAATTTCCTCAGACAAAAATTTCTAAACTAATAAAGTAGTACCCTAGTCATTTTAATTTAGACCTGCTTGAAAATGAGATCTTTATTATTTACACATATGAGCAAAAGCATTTATCACCATAAAACCTCCTGATGTATTTGGTTATAAATGACTTGGACTCTATGTATGAGAAGGTTGCTAAGTTATTACATTTGGTTGCAACATATTCTACTACCACAGCAAATAGTGAGAGAGCCATGAGTACACTCAAGATTAAAATCTACTTAAGACACTGAATTGTGTAATGTAAGCATTTTAGCCATTGGAGGGGGGGTAGGAGAACTGTCCTCTGATGCAGCCTTTATTGAGAGGATCATTGACACATTCCCAACAAAGAAGAACCAATGGATGGGGTTTAGTGTTCTAGACAGTTTAGGTGAGTGTTAAAATGTTTTCAATATAACCATTATTTTAACATTGTTATTTGTAGATTTCATTGTCAATCTTTAAAAGTAATTTATAAGAGCACCATTAGATAAAAATGCACTAGTGTCCACCTCCACATTTTATTTCTAGTAGAGGGTGTGTAAACTATAGTGTTCCCATTCTTTTATTTCATGCTACACCACTACTGATACTGCCACAGCTGGTGGACATCATTAAGGCACAGACTCATGAGTGGGAGGTCTGGGGTTCGAATCCTGCCAGAATCATCCCCCTGACTGAGGCTTTTTCCAGGTTTTCCTCAGTCCTCATAAATGGTAAATGCCAGGGAGGTACCCTAAACTTAGGACTGAAATGTTTCCTTCCTTAAAAAAATCCTTTCCAAATTTATCATTTCATCTTATGTATCATCAGTGTCCACTGCCTGTGGTGCCTCTGTATAAAAACGGACGTTAAACACTATTAAAAAAAACCACTGCTGATCACTACTATTAATACAGCATAAATTGGAATTTGGGAATAAATACTGCTTTCTGACTAAATAACTGATATTAGTATCGTCATCGCATTGATTTTAATAAAGATTAGTAAATATAAACATTGTTAGTTATGAGTTTATTTTTACAGTAAGGTTATGCAAATACATATAGAATGGTATTTGCAATTAGTGCATTCTAAGGTTATAAGGTATATGGGAATGTTTACCAGTTGAGCCATGCTGTTCAATTATGGAGAAGTATGTCAGAACTGAATAGCAGCAATTCATTTTTGCAGGGGAGATACCCAAGAAGAAGACCACTAAATAGAACAATTTTTGTCACTGCAGCCCATCTACTTGCAGATATGGAAAGTGTTATGCCTGTCCTTTAGGAAGGAGGCAGTCAGTGGATACATAATGCGGAATTTAAGCATAGAACAATTTTTGTCATGGCAGCCCATCGACTTGGAGATATGGAAAGTGTTATGCCTTTCCTTTAGAAAGGAGGCAGTCATTGGACACATAATGCAGAATTTAAGCATAAAACAATTTTTGTCAATGCAGCCCATCAATTTGCATGTATGGAAAGTGTTATGCCTGTCCTTCAGGAAGGAGGCAGTCAATGGACACATAATGCAGAATTTAAGCATATTGCATATGTTTTAAAAATATATATTTTCTCAAAAACTGTAAGAGTTAGAGGAAAAGCTATTTAGCCTTTTTTGTTCCCCATATTAAACTCTTATTTATAGCACCAATTCCATCCTATATATTCAGTGCCAGAGCTTAGAGTTGTGAAGCATGAAAAATCAGATAATATTTTGTGTTCCATCTCTTCCATACCACAAAACAATTGCTGAAAGCAGAAGTTTGTATGTCTTATACAACTTTTTTGAAAGCTGCTGCACCTGCTGACATTGTACCACATAATATTACTGTGTAGGAGGTAATCATCAGCACAAATGAAGAGCATTTCTTGATCAAATAATAATTAAAACAGTATTATAGGTTGGTGATTTTAACATTATAGCTACTGCACTAACCTTGTTTATAAACCAACTGCAAGAAGAATTTGTCAAATGTTTGAACTTTGAAATTCCACCATTGAATGTGAACAATTGTGTAATAATATTGAGTGATTCTGAAATACCCAGTTTGTTTCTTCGTTTCATCTAGCAAATAGCAATATATAGTTTCTATATATGTGCCATATAAATGCAAACTACAACATTTCCACCATTGTGAGCAAAAGCATCAGCTATAATAAAATTTGTGCATATAAGAAATGTGTGTAGTTTTTTAAAAATATTTTAAGAATATATGGAAATGTCTTATGTTTGCTTCAGTCAAGTTATCTAAATTTTAGAGCAAGTACCTGTAGTGACTTATGTTTTGCAACTGAAGTTGAAATGAAAACAACCAATTCTAATTCTTCCCAAACTCCAGATCCTAATGTTTCGGTTAATTTTAAATGTAAGTCACATAATTTGAGGTCAGTTTTGCTTAATGTTTTGTTTTCTCTTTCTGATTTCAGAAGAATTAAAGCTTGCATTATTCTGGAAACTTAACTGGCAATTGGCAAAGAAAACCAAATCCCTAAAGAGTATGTTTATGAATTTATTCAAAATTCAGAACAAAAACGAATTTAAATTAATTAGGAACACAAACAAAGCCAGTAATTAATCAAAACAGAATCTAAGTGAGAAAGAATTAAATTTTTTAAATAAGGGTTGAAAAAAATCTGTACATACCTTTTCAGAAATATTGAATATCACATTGCTGATATTAAAATAACCATACAAGATTTAAAAGAAACCTGTAAAAATGAAATTAAAAACCAGTGTGAAAAAGAATTAACAAAATTAAACACGATTTTCAAAAAATACGTTATAACAAATGAATCATAAAAGCCTTGAATGAAAAACAGATTATTTGTACCAAAGCAGATAAAGGGAATAAAATCGTATTATTAGATGAAGAGAATTGCATTAATAAAATGGAACCCTTTCTAAAAAAAATAAAGAATTACATAGAAATTACAAAAGATCCATTAAATCAGAGCATTAAAAAAATTAAGCCTAGCAACCCAAGAATTCTACGGATGTATGGCCTACCAAAGGAAAAAAAAAGGGGGGGAAATAATTTGAGACCTGTTATAAACAATATTGGCTCACCAATCTACCAAGTTAGCAAAATGACTTTCCCAGAAATTCTGTTCATTATTAAAATTTAGAAGTTAATGAATAAAAAAATTATTTAACTTTATTGAGTAAGTTAAGAGTGTACATATTTTGTCTAAAGATCTCCATGTACTCTTTGATGTCTCTGCATTATTCCCCAGCATTCCTAGGGAAAACGTATCTAAATTGTTAAAAAACTGGCTTATATCCATACATACACCTTCTGAAGTAATGGATGGTTTTATCAATTTAACAGAACTATGCATCAGCCAACATTATTTTAGCTTAAATGGTAAATGTTACCAACAAAGCTCGGAGTTGGTTATGGGTAACTCCCTTTCACCTCAGGTTTGTTTATGAGTGATTTTGAAATTTACCCAGCTGATGCTTTTTTTTTAATTTCTAAGACTTGGCACAGATAGGTGGATGATATTTGCCACTATACCAAAACATCTGGTTAACAATGTCTTAAAATTATTAAATTTACAGGTAAGATCAATACATTTTACATTAGAAATTGAAAAGAATAATTGGATTCCCTTTATAAATTTGAAAATTATAAAAGATAATAACAATTTGGCCTTTGAAACATATAGGAAGCCTACCCAGAGTGACAGTTACATTAAAAATAATAACTTCAATCCCAAAACACGCTAGCTTGCCATCTTAAATAGCATTACATATCGATTGATGAATGTTCCAACCAGTAGAAAAGAATACAAAGAGGAATTCCAATACATCATCCATACAGCACTACATAATGGTTGCCATAAAAATTAGTAGATCAAATGATGAAAAAGTTTAAAAGAAATAAAGATGTCAAAGACACAAGTGTTCCATTACAAATAAAAGAAGATATAAAAATTCACATATTACTCTAGCATGTTCAATAAATTTAAAAAAAAATTAAAAAACTGAAAATAGTTTTGGCTCCTTAAAATGTCCACAGTATTAAAAATTTATTACAATCTTGCTATAAATATCCTATACCTTATAACAGGAAGTCAGGTATCTACCAAATCAATTGCAAAGAGGTATTACTGGAGAAAGGAAAGAAAATTGGGAAACCCATATCAAAGAAATTTAAAAAAATATCCGTTACAAGCCAATAGGGAAATTGGCAGTGGCAGCCCAATTTTGGTCAGAAAACTATGAAATTGATAATGAAACAAAATTATTGACATGTACTTTTAAATCTTTGAAACTAACATAAAAAAATTTACATAAACAGAAATAAAAATTGCATCATGAACTTCAAGACCATCATTGAATATATTTGATAAATTTCTCCAATTGCCTGCAGAGTATGCTTCTACCAGTTGTCTTCTGCTGATGATGATAACAAATGTTCCCAAAACATGTCATATTAATGAATCAAGTAAGTAAAGTATAAGTGCCATCAAACTAACTCTATGTCAACATTATTTCCTAGTAGTTGGTCCTCAAGGAAACAATAATTTAAACATTTGTTAATGGAAAATTCTCTGCATTTACTTAAAGTGTAGCTTAATAGTGTTTTCAATTAATATCTCAATATGCCTGAACTAAGGGAAAATATAGCATACAAATTATAATTTTATATCTCATTATGGTGACAAAATATTTAGTATTTAGAATTTAATTAAAAATATTTAGTACTGACAAAATAGTTTATACTGCGAGATATAAAATGTGAGAGTAGCCACTGAAAGGAAGTTTACCATGAGTGCAGCGTTTAAATAGAAAAAAACATAAATATGGGTTTAACATCTACAGGATGAGAAGAGAACCCAACAATAGTACTTCTACAAAACATTCAAAATGCTTTTAAGATCATATGAAACTTTTATCTATGCTGAAACTAAGAATTAGAAAGCTACATGAACTTTATGAACAATACAAATAAGTAATGGTCCAATTCTTCTGCCTAAGAAAATGTATATAGTTTGTTGTTAAAGAAAGAAAATTTAAAAAACTAGGAGGGGAAAATTACAGGCGAAAATATCTGGTATCTGTATATGGGACCAGTGATACTCTAAGACAATGTGGCAAGCGTAGTGGTAGATACATTGAAGGAAAAATGGTCACCTTTAAGACAGTTTGAGAAGATAAACTTGAAGGCTTGATGTTCTATAAACTTTTGACAAATCTATGCATTTAATCTGGCTGAATGATGTGCAGCATGATAGTGTGCTGCTGTCTGTGATTGATGCAGCAAGCTACATCATGAAAAGCTACAACCGCCTACAAGCATTATATAGTAGGATGGTAGATGTAACATGCTTTGCACATGCCAACCCCTAAGTAACAGAGGAGAAGGCAATTAAATCAGATTTGAATTATAAAGATGTACTGAAATCACAGTTTTGTCATTCAAGTCCATAGCCACTTCTGTCTCCTTGCCACCTGCCCCTGTTCTCACAAGATGGGGAATTTGGATTGAGGACTGCAGCTACTATAGTGAGTACTTCAAAATAGTATAATGGCAGTCTTGATGGAGTGAAGCAGGATCTATTAAAGGTGCTAAGAAACTATTTTCACTCTCAGAAATTAAAGGTAATTATGTTACATTTGTAAATTTTGGTTTTCTTGCAACTGTAATTAGTTTGTTTGAAAAATATCAGTTTAAATTATTTGACAATCTTGAATTAATGAAGAAAGTAGTTAATAATTTGGATGGGTTTCTGTCAAAACTAGAGATGCAATAAAACAAAACAAATATACCAGGTATTAAAAAATGTATGTTTTTAATAGCAGATGTTATCTTGGAGAAGAACTACCTTTTAGGAAATGGAAGGAAATTTAGAATTAAATTATATACTTTATTTTTAAAGTGCTCCAGTTTCTTCTGTAGAAATAAAGAGAAACTTCTTGATGTATAAAAATCTGCTGTCAGGTAATTACCAATCATTTATTCTTGATATCTTACATATGCAAATTATTGTATAATGCAACTCAGTATTGGAAAACAGAGTTATATTGTAATTGGATCTTATTTACGGTATTCCAAATATGTATGATGTACAGGGTGTCCACATGAAACATCCCTGATCTCAAATTCATTTTAAGGGAACTATTAGTACTAGAGATTTGCGGTTTGCTGTGTCTTGTAAAGCAACTTGGAAAGTTTTCTGTTCCCATGGTGTTCAAGAACATGTTAGGGACAATGAAAAGTTGAATATGTGGTGTGCTGTAGGGCATGACAGAATTGTCGGACTATTTTTCTTTATGGAAAAACAATAAATGGACCATGGAGAATTGGAGAAATTCTTGGTCAACTAGAGAAACACCTATCCTGTTAAGCAATTTATGACAACATTAGGAAAGGGAATGATTATTTTTCCCCCTCCTTTCCACCTAAGAGTTTGTTTATGGATACAAAGCAACAAAGCATTTCTATTAATGTGCCACACAGTTGCAGTCATATTGTCTTGCTGGAGTTTGTGATATTCACCTTTTAGTTTTAGAATTTTGGGCTTGCTGAATTGTACTGGTGAGTCTTTTCTCCCTGCATGTGCTGTGCCACAAACATATAAATTATTTTTAGGAGCATTTGCGTCAATCTTGTGGGAGTGAAAAAATTGTCAACTTAATGTGATGCCAATGCGAATAAAACACATACACATGTCCATAGCCACCTGTTCCCTAGGAAGAAGGTCACAATTTTTCTTTTTTTTTTTTTGCAGTCTCAGTTGTACTATTAGCAGTTCATCATCTTGTGGGTTTAGCAGTTTTAAATGAAATCTCCCTTTAATGCCTATCCATAGCTTGATCAACAGATAGGTCATGGCCTGGTTTGTAGCAGATTTTGAATTGGTTTATAATATAAATTGCAGGCCAGATCTCATATAATTAATAAAAATTTTCTTCCCTTTGTTTTAGTCTAGCCTCTTTATTTACATGAAAAAAATTGGGAAAACTTTTCAAAACATCTTAGTGTAATTTCTTGTTTTATAGTACAACAGATAGAAATGTGTGTGGTTTTCTGAATATCTACCATTCCCTTAGAAATCAGAATTACTAATTATGCTGTGATTTCACTTCCATTTGTAACTTCAAAACAATTATTAGGTTTTTGAAGAGGGCAAATTTTGGCATATTTATTCAAGCTTGCAAAGTCTGGCATATTTATTCATATCCGATGCAATAAATTCACAAAACTCATTGTGTATGAATTATTAAATTTCCTCACTTGTAATTTGTAAGAATGACAAACTCCTATAGAGAACACAAATTTCACAATATCCCTAAAATGAGATGTGAGGTTCATTTGAGATAGAATCACTTATTTTGCATTTTGTTGTAATGAACATTTAAGATAAGATAATGGGATAGGTTAATGGATCTTGTACTTATGAAGCTGTTGACAATGGAGTGGCAATATAACTTCAACTTATGTATTCACTTTTTTACACTTTACTCCATTCACTTACCCAAAAGTAAGACGCGTTTCGGGAGATTCTCTCCCATCTTCAGTTGCTTACTGAACCGCCGTTGCTCGAAACTATGGATGGACAAATGGATGTTCCTGTGGTGGCCTCTGTTGGTTGAAGTAGGAAGTTGCTGAGCTCGTCCATGGGAGGAAACTGGAAATTCATAAGGTTTTTTCTATTTTTTAATATGAAAATTTTCTCCCAAGTGGATAACTCCAATGGGCTGTGAAGATGTTTCAGCAGTTTTATTCCTGGTTTTATTTCATGGTTTTTGGTCCAAAAGTGAGCTGCTGCTGCTGATTTATCCACCTGTTTAAACCGAATATTTCTAAAATGTTCTTTCCTCCGAATTTCGAAATTTCTTTTAGTTTTGCCTATGTAACTCTGTTCACAATCTGCACATTTTATTTTGTAAATTCCTGATTTTTGTTCTGGTGGTATGGAGTCTTTTACTGTGCAACCTAATAAATTCTTGATGTTGTATCTGTTCTTTGGGGCTAACATTATTCCATGTTCTTTGAAGATTTTCTTGAACTTGTTGTGGTAAATTGGATGGTAGGTGAAGCTTTTGAATTTGTATTCTTCTTTTTTGTGTTTTTCAGTGTGGAAACTTCCCTTATCCATTTTTGTCTTTTAGATTTATTGATAATTCTTCAATTCTTTTAAGAGATTCCAAAGTTTGAGCATTAAAAACTCAGTTGACCTAGTTAAAAAAACTTGAAAATAGCAGAATTATGGCTGGAGATATAATGGTTTCATTTGATGTAAAAGCCTTATTCCCAAGCATACCTACAGAGAAACTCATGCTCATGCTAAAGAAATGGTTAACATCAATAAATTTAAAAACAGAAGAAATAGAAGACTTATTAAAACTTACTAATATTTGCATTCAACAAAACTACTTCAGCTTCAACAAATACACATCACAAAAGCCTTCCTTTTAATTTTCAAGTCATGGTATAGGTATGTGGATGACATTTTTGCATTAATACCAAAGAAACACTCAACAGATGCCCTGAAACTTCTTAATTTGCAACATGAATCCATACAATTTACTATAGAAGAAGAAAGAAATGGGTGACTACCATTTCTAGATTTAAAAATTATAAGAAATGGAGATGGTTTGAATTTTGGAATTTACAGAAAAGAAACACACACAGAAAACTACATAAAAAATTAGAGTTATAACCCCATTCCACATAAATATGCAATTTTTCACAGTTTGGCACACAGATTGATGAATATTCCACTCACAGAAGGAGAGTACAAAATGGAATACAAACAAATAATATAGACAGCTATAATGAATGGTTTCAACAAAGACACAGTGATAAAAATTATCAATAAATCTAAAAGACAAAAAGGGATAAGGGAAGTTTCCACACTGAAAAACACAAAAAAGAAGAATACAAATTCAAAAGCTTCACCTACCATCCAATTTACCACAACAAGTTCAAGAAAATCTTCAAAGAACATGGAATAATGTTAGCCCCAAAGAACAGATACAACATCAAGAATTTATTAGGTTGCACAGTAAAAGACTCCATAACACCAGAACAAAAATCAGGAATTTACAAAATAAAATGTGCAGATTGTGAACAGAGTTACATAGGCAAAACAAAAAGAAATTTGGAAATTCGGAGGAAAGAACATTTTAGAAATATTCGGTTTAAACAGGTGGATAAATCAGCAGCAGCAGCTCACTTTTGGACCAAAAACCATGAAATAAAACCAGGAATAAAACTGCTGAAACATCTTCACAGCCCATTGGAGTTATCCACTTGGGAGAAAATTTTCATATTAAAAAATAGAAAAAACCTTATGAATTTCCAGTTTCCTCCCATGGACGAGCTCAGCAACTTCCTACTTCAACCAACAGAGGTCACCACAGGAACATCTGTTTGTCCAGCCATAGTTTCGAGCAACGGCGGTTCAGTAAGCAACTGAAGATGGGAGAGATTCTCCCGAAACGAGTCTTACTTTTGGGTAAGTGAATGGAGTAAAGTGTAAAAAAGTGAATACATAAGTTGAAGTTATAGGTTAATGGAGTTTAAATACCTCTCCACATCAGCCTATAAGGCTTATTCTGCTGCCTATTGGAAGAGACGGCTTCATTGTCTCCCAAAATCTGTTCCTGGAACAAGTTGCAGTATCTTGGTTCTAATATTAGCATCTGTTCATAGGTCTTCATTGATTATAGAAAGGTAAATCTCTTTCTTGCCAGGGATGAGCACTCAAACAGGATGTGTGAGGCATGTCCTCAACCTGTTTACACATTCTACAAATGGGTTCATCTTTGTAGTGTTCCACTTTTTATAGATGTTTCCTAAAGTGCCATGTTCAGTAATCATTGCAACTACTTTCCTTTTACCTCTTCTGCCCTATGTGAGTAGATATAAGGAAGGAGTGTTACTTGGACCTAGGACCTATTTCCTAGCTTGTTTTTGTCCAAAATAAGTTTGCAGCCAAGTTGGTGTTTTTCCCTCACCCATGCTTTTAACCACAGTTTTGGCAGCACATGTGTTGATTCCAACCATGGGTTCAGGGCTAACATAGTGTGTTTTAGAACCCTTTTTGGCTACCTGGTCTGCTTTTTCATTTCTGTAAATGCCCTGATGCCCCAGTGCCCACTGCAGCTCAACCCTCTTGCGAGATTCCAGGGCAATTAAGGCATTTAGGCATTCTCATACCAATTTAGATTTAGTCTGACTAAAGTGCTTTGACTATCTGAAAGAATGAGGTTTTATTTACTATGGTAACCCTTCTCAAGTCTTCTAAAAGAAAGTTCAGGATAGCAAATACTTGTGCTTGAAAAACTTTATTGTGTTTCCAAGGCTTATACTAATGTTTATCCTTAGAGATAGACCACATATGTATGCGTTTGATTATGTCTGTATACTGGATCCATCAATAACCATACAAGATGGTCATGTTCTTTATCACACGTAATTCCTTCCATCCAGTCTTCTGGACATCTGAGCATTACCTTAAATAGAGGGAAAGAAGAGTATTGAATGTTCATTAAGTCAGACCACATGCTCACTACTCAAATATCCAGGAAATTAGGATTGAGATATGTCCAGTTGCTGCAAAACTGCTTCTCCAGTTCCCTGTTTGCACCTAGTGATATGCAGCAAGCCTAGCTTCCCCTTGTAAGTAAGTGTCCATGGGACACAACAGTCTCTAGTGCAATGGTTGGAGAGTACTCCTAAAGGCTGCTGTAACACATAGACAAATTAATCTTTGTAGCTTGGTAAACTTACCTGCTATAATAGCTTTTAATGTTGTCTGCCATCAAATAATGGTGCCAGATGATATATGATACCTGACCATTTCAACATATAGCCATGGCTAATGTATGGTTTTAGGCCCTAGGTGGATCCGATAGTGCATTTGATGGTTACAAGAACCAACTTGCTTTATGGAAAATATTGTCAATATGATGTTCCAAGTCAGTTTCTTATCCAGTACAAGGCCTAGATATTTAACTGACTCAGAATATCTCACAATTCAGCTGCCTAGTTTAAGATTTCCCCTGTTAGTAAAACAGACAATAACTATTTTGCTAGGATTGATAGACAAACCCTTCTGCATGCACCAATTGTAAATTTTTCTTAGTCCAAATTCATCACAAGACTATATTGGGAAATTTCCTAAAAATAATCCGTGCTATGTCATATTCATAGCCTTGTGTATAATATCCTTTTTCAGCCATATCTTGTAATAGACCACTCAACACAAGACTCCCCGTGGGCAGCCCCTTGTGGTGACGATCTCTTACATTTCCCCAAGAAGGCTTGCAGTAATGTTTCTATTTCTGAACATGGAGTTTATCAGCCTACAAGGAGTGTCATTGGCCCCATGTTTCTGAGTAGCCATAGACTTATAAGCGGTGTTGTCAAAAGCACCTTCTATGTCTAAAAAGGCTCCTAAGATTATTTCCTTCCCAGCAGTTGAGTCCTCCAGTCTGCTGACAAGACAGTCTAGTGCTGTTTTGCAGGACTTGGATGACCAACAGGCATGTTGATTTCAATGGAGGGAAGTATCTCATAGTACCCTCCTTTGAATATCTCTTTCGATTAATCTTTCCAAAGCCTTTAAAAGGAATGATGCAAGACTAATTGGTCGATATGCCTTAGCTTCAATATAATTATTATGACTGCACTTAGTAGGAATGAACACACACTGGCAGTTTTCCAGGCCTGAGGAATATTGCTAAAGGCTATACTGGCCCAGAAAATGTTGCAGAGGAGAATGTGAAGCTAGTCAGATCTTTTCTGCAGTAAACAGGAAAAAGATACCATTTCCAAATGGATTAAATTTATTGGCTGCCCATTTAACACTTTGTATTGTGACAATTTGATGTGCAAATTCCTAGTTCTTCTGTGATACTTTTGGTCTGAAGTTTTCTCAATGGTGTATGGATACACAGGTATTATCATTAAATATGTACCAAGGGAAGAGAGCCTCAAGAGAACTTTGAGTGTTTCTTTAACTGAGCATGTAAAGCCTCCTGTGGCCTTCCTTACATATTGTTCCTACAGTGTTTATATGACCATGGGCCAATGCTCTGTGTAACTTGGCCGCCTCTGACAGGCTAGATATTTCCTAATATAAGGCTTACCAACATCTTTTGGCCTGTGCAAGCTTTTATTTTACTATGAGTTGTATGGTAATCCATCCAGTCTCCAGTATTTTGGCCTTGTTAAAGAGTGTCTTAGGCCACCTCTCTAATGTTCAAGGTATTTTGTTCACCTTCTTGTATTTTAACCATAATTACATGGGTTAGTTGTGGCAATGACTGTCAAGTATAGCCGCTTGAAAGGAATAGGCGACTTTGTTAGTATCTCTAAAATATATAATCCTATCAATCTGCCCAATTCTACATGAGAGATCTTCTATACATGGTTCCCACCAGGTTGTTCTGGGATTTCTATAGAGATTAGCGCTTTTAACTACATTAACATTAAATTATATATAGCTTTGATTCAAAAGTGATAATTCATCCAAGACCCTCCAATCAGTAGTCTGAATAGTGATATATTCAGTATTAAAAGTAAAGTAAATAACTTCCTGTTTATATGATTAGCAAATGTAGGCTTGTTGCCGATATTAAGTATGTATAGATTACTGGATAGCAGAAAGTCTAAAAGGTTCACCCCTTTTGTTGATGTCTATACTGCCCCAGATTTCGTGGTGAGAGTTGGCATCACACCCAAAGATGGTCTGTTCCCCACTCTGAGTACAGTGTGTGATCAATTGTTCTAGTTCCCTAGTGGGTGGGTTACTGCCATCACAGGGGAGATAGACAGAGCTCAGTAACAGACCTTTCTTTTCTCCCTTTACGCCGCAGTCAATTTTCATTAGAACCGAATTCCAGAAGAGATAAGCATTGCATTTCATTGAGAACAAGAGACAATTTGTAAGTCGATTGCAATCCTTGTTGCAATGTGTCAACTTACCTCGACATTCACCTAATCCTGTAATTCGTCCTCTGTTAATCCAGGTTCTTGAATCAGGTCTAGGTAGATTCCTTCCTTCAACATCTTTTACAATAATATATACTTTTAATGCAAATATGTATAATTTAAATCCTTAGCTTTACTTTAAATGATCATGAAATAAATTTGCATAATGGAAACAATTGAAAAGTCTTTTGGATTTTTTTGCATAAATCTCTTAGAAAATGCATCTTGTCTTTTGAAACTGCACACAAATAAATTACAATGATGTTTTAAACCCTCATCATTCAGTTTCCCTAATTTTTAAACATGTAATTTAAAACATAGACTATTTTATAATATATCCTCTAGCAATCCATTTTAATTGCCATCTCACTATACAACTATTGCTTCTTTTTCCCCCCACCATACCTGTGCTAAAGAAAAGTCACATACACTGCAGGGCTAAAGTTTCTAAACAAACTGCCATTTATGCATTTTGAAGGACTAAGTTGGAAAAAATGTAATTTAAGTGTATACATTAATATGCATGCATTTTCATTGCAATGTATACATACTGATTAATAAAAAAGTATGTTTTTTTAAAAAGCAGAAAATCAATTTGCTCTTTCTTTTCATCAAGTAATTGCTGTGATCACCTTCTTGACAACTCGTGGCATTCTGAACAAGTTTATCCAATGCTGTTGAAAGAATTTTTTTCCAATATAGGTTTTAGATTGTTTCAAAGAGTTTCTTCATCTATCAAACATATCATATGTATTCAGTGAAGCAAGTTATTCTTTAGGAGCTCTATGGAATTATAGTCTGGTGGCTCAGGTAGGCAGTTCATGTTGAACCATTACCTTTTCATTATTTATTTAGTTTTGCTTTAGTAGTTAATCAATTTGGACTCATATTTTGAGACAGGTAAGTTGTCTGAACCAGAAATGGAACTGGGGAACAAGAGTTGGCCAGTAAATAATTGGTGCACAAACCATTGTAATGGACATCTGAAAAAGTGATTTTTCAGTTTCACAATGGAAGTACTGATATATAAGGTTATTACTTAAATGACTGTATTAATATATACTTCATTTCATTAAATGGCTCAAAATATAGATTGCAGGGATTTTCGTTATAAAGCGAAATGGCATATAGCATAGAATAATAGATTCACCTGCTGTGATGAAGAACTGTCATTTCTTGTTGGTACTTAGGGAAAATATTGCTCAATGCAAATTAAATTATTTGGAATTAATAAAAAATTCCCTTACTAATATTACTATTTTAAAAGTGATTCACCTCCTCATCTGAAGCAAATCGTCGGCCTCCTACGTGCTGCTTCAAGTGAGGAAACAGGTGAAAGTCGCTTGGAGCGATGTCCGGGCTGTAGGGAGGGTGGTCGATGTTCCAACGAATCTGCTTCAACAGCGTGGCGGTCGTCTGGGCTGTATGAAGTCTCGCGTTGTCGTGAAGGAAAATGATACCTTGGTGAGAGGTCCTGGCCGTTTTCTCCTGATTGCTTCGCCCAATCGTGTTAAGGTCTCGCAGTATCGGTCAGCGGTCATTGTGTATCCTCTTTCCAAAAATTCCACGAGTATGACACCCGCGTTGCCCCAAAACACTGTGACCACCACCTTCCCGGCAGATGGCGTCACCTAAACTTCTTTGTCTTTGGAGAGGAGGGGCGTTTCCACTCCATTGACGACCGCTTACTGCTGCGGTTGTAGCGATGGATGCATGTTTTGTCACCCGTGACAATGTGGTGAAGAAAACTGTTCCCTTCCGTGGAGAACCGTTGCAAAAGTTGCAGACTTGCCCCCATGCACTTCTCCTTGTGTTGGACAGATTTCGTGGAACACATCGGGAACAAACTTTCCGGTACTGTAGAATATCGTGAACAATGTGACAAAACGCTTCCGAAAAACATTCTCAATTCTATCATCATATGCCGTAACGTGATCCTGCTGTTGTCCTGAATCAGTTCCTCCACGCGTACTGTGTTCAAATTTGTTCATGCCGTGCTGAGTCGGCCACTGCGATCCTCGTCGGTGACGTTTTCTCTACCGGCCGCAAACTTTCAACACCATTCTGCAACATGCTGACGAGACATTACAGTCTCTCCGTAAACCTTTACTGCTGCCGGTGAATTTCAGCCTCGGTTGCATGTTTCGCTCATAGAAATCTAATAGCGGAGCGGATTTCTTCGCGGGACCAATATTCCAAACGAGTTGCCATTTTTGTTTATCTACATCTAGCCCTGTAGGTAGCGGGTGGTTGAAATTGTATGTATTAGATATGAGTACCAATATTTTTAAAACTAATTTAACAAAACACAAGACACTCATTTGTTAACCATCCACATCTACTTATTTTTAACTTAATATAATAATCTCCTAAATTCCTCATTTGAGATAGATTCCCCAAAAATTTCTTTATTGCCAACTACTTTTGCATTTGTACCCATTTTTCCTTTATCAATTTCTGCCTCCACTCCTTGTTCCCATACATTCAAACAATATATGTGCAGCATGTTCCATTCCCATGCAAAACAGATTGACATCAAGCTCAAAATGTCTCCTTATCAGTTTTCAAATACATAACCTAAACCATGCTAGCCCTTCTCTTTCTTTCTTATTACAATTATTAATATATTCCTCCCTGCTATTATCCTCCTTTAATTCCCAATATAGTGCCAAAGAACCTTTCTATCTCGTCACAGGATACATCACTTGTCTATTCTTTATCCTCGAATCTCATCCTAACCAGTTTAATTCTTCTCTCCAACTCCAAATATCTCTCATTCTATGCAGCAACATTTCCTCATCAATCTTGACCACCCACCTGGCTTTCTCTAAAACACAATCTTGCAGTTTAAATATGATATGTGGAAGCCATTGAATTCTAAAGCAACATTTCAGAGTTCTCTCAATTACCTAACCTCGCACGTTACCTTTCCCATTTCTAACAAGGCACCCACATTGACTGCATTTTGTGGAATATCAAACAGTTTTATCTATATATAACTAGTATTTTATTCATTTCTTTCCAACTTTTTTCCAATCCCCATACCTCTATTCCATTTTCCCATCTACATTCCACTAAAGCTCTCTATATATTCTATAAACAACACATTTATAGCTAGAGCAAAGTATATACATTTTCTTAAAAAATTTTATTGCCAATCTGCATTTGTTACTGCTGTCCTTTTCTGACTTTCCCCTTGCTCTGATCTACTTAACAGTAGTTCCAAATATAACTCCCTAACAACCTGAATATTAATACCTCCCAGTGACCGTTTCTCCTTCCTAATACATTTATTCCCCTTCTTAAATACCAAGATTTTAGTGTTTTTCTGATTTACTTAAAGTCCCATTTTGCACAATATCTCTGGATTTCTAAGATAGCATTTTTGAATCCAGTCACCAAGAAGGATGTAACCATTAGAACATCAGCATATAACAGTCTCATAATTTCCAGATTATTTATGACTACCTTTTTCAATTCAAGATAGCATTTTTGAATCCAGTCAACAAGAAGGATGTAACCATTAGAACATAAGCATATAACAGCCTCATAATTTCCAGATTATTTATGACTACCTTTTTCAATTCCACTAGCACATCATTCACAAACAAATTAAAAAGAATGGAGCTTAATTTGTGCCATTGTCTCAAACCCAATCATAATTGGATTTTTTACTCTATTTTTCACTATTTTTATTAAATTAATTTGAAGTTGAAATAAAATGATGTTTGAAACCAGAAAAAGGTATAAAAGCCTCTTATCTCGATATAAGCTCTTTAGCAGTTTGTTACAATATTGGCAATGGGGAGTGGTTTGTTTTCAACTTTTTCCCAGTTATATTTTTCCACTTTCTGTTTTAAAAGATGGACTTGATTATGTAATACATGTAGATGGCAACAGCATACTAGTTTGTGGTTACCAGCACTACTTTTTAAATACTTATTTGCATTTTACATAATGTAAAAATATATGACAAGAGAAACAGTGTACATCAATAAAATCATATATAAATCATTATTAATTCAGTAACATATATTGTGTATCAATTGTAATTATTGACACTCATTGTTTTATTGTATATTCATTTTAGATATAGTATTTTATTAGCAGTAATTTCATTGATGAACTCTAAATTTCTGTATAGGAATAATATAGTAAATAAAAATACCCCTCCATGTACCCACCCACTCACTCACTCACAGAGGCTGTTACATTCTGAAAAAGTGAAATATACAGTTAATGTGCATTAATTTACATTTCATTAATTACCACAACAGTATTGAAATCAATGTCTAACTGTACAGAGACAAAATTATTGAATGTTTCTAGGCAGATTTGGTAACATTTATTTAGGGAAATGACCTTGGCAAGTGTTCCAACAAAATGGGATTACTGCCTGTTGCAACAGATTTTTCCAGGGTCATTGCTTTTTAAAGGCAAGAATTTCCATACCCTGTATAGAGTCATAACCTGTTTTTGTTTGATGCATAGTTGTTGCAATTATTGAAAGAACTGCTTCATACCCATTCCACACAGTTTCAAGATCCTCATGAGAACATGCCACGGTACTGAAGAATGTAACAGAAGCAGGTGGTACAATTGTTATTAGGTCTATCAAGCATGTGAAGTTTGCCATAATGGCAGAAGATATATTGAAAACACTGCGGCTCAATAAATGTTTTGTGTTAAATGTTATAGGATTAAATTGATTATTTATGTTTTAGACCAACTATTGCATTCATATAAGGCATAGAGTTAAATCCTCCCTTCTAGTTTATTTGATCAGTTATTATTCAAAATTTCCTCAACCCTAAGTCAAAAATTGGATAGCTTTAGATACCTATTTCTGGACTCATATAGCATAGTCTTAATTTTTTCTTTAGAACTATCAATTAGTAACCCATAAAATTTGGGATTTCAAAGTAAAATGTTAATAGTGAATAATTGATTATTGACTACAAAAGTTATAGACATTGCCTCTGTTCTCAAGAAGGGACATTTACTATAATTGTTATTTTCAATTGCAATTCTATTTGCAATTTAGAAGAAGTTTCTAGGATAAAATAAAAGTGCTCTTCTTCCATTTTGCTGCATTCTTCATTTACTGTAAACAATATGAGTAACTAGCAGTTTTGTGCACATATAATGCTACCTCTTTCTTCTCCATAAAACATGGAACAGCACTTTAGATAAAAACCTGGGTTCATGCAGCACAATGGCAATCTAAACAGACATAATGAATGTAAGTTATTTAAAAAGTTAATATTTATTAGCATTTTTTTCTCATTTTCAGATATATTGGTACCGTCAAGGAGATGTGGATCCCAAATTCAAGAGACTCATTTATTTTAATGCACTATGTGTAACCTTGCTTTGCGTTTGTGCAAACATTTACTTTCATGGATTGTAAGATAATAGATTGTGTATATTTAAATTATACATTCCCAAAATCATATTTAATATGGTTTAAAACTTGTATGAAAACTATTGACCATTGTTAAGAATCTATATATAAAATTGACTATGAGTACATTTAATAAAAACACACTTAAATGAAATAACTTGTTCCTTAATTTGCCATCATGCTCCTAATATAATCTCAATACCAAATGTGAGGCACTACTGCTATAAATTATTATTAACTTAAGGTTTGACAATATACAGTTAATTTAGGCATTTGTTTTGTCACATTAGTGGAGTGGTTAAAGTAGGGGTATTTTTATTTACTTCTCATCAGTGAAGTTTTTTTTGTGCATTCTGAAACTTTTCTGAAAGAAACAATGGAGATTTGCAGAGAAATTTTCATTTATAGATTTTTTTTTGTAGGACATGATCTTCACTGAAAATGCAGGTAGACTGTAAGCATGTTAGAGATAACCACAGAAAACTGCATAATTGATCCAAAGAAACCCAATATTATATTACTTTTGACAAAAAAAATCTGAAAAAATAGTACTGTTGGTTGTAATCTCTAAAGCTTTGCACAAAATGTTCTAAATCCATTAAAACTTAAACATTGTAAATAGGGTTGCCATATTTTGAATGAGGGCAACTCTCTTGCTAATGAATGAGGCAATATGCAACATTTTAAAACTGTCAGTACCTATTGTATATAATTGATTATGTCAGTATTTGGTATTTATGTTGATTTATCCTTTTAATCATGATACATGATACAGGGCACACCCAAAAAGCTACAATTTCATAACAAAATGTTAGCTTAGAATTAAGTATAAACAGATATTTAAATATATAAGTTAAAGTTTCTGTTTACAGATATTAACAAAATGAATTTCAAATTTGCAAGATTATTGACATCTAATATTTCTGTAAAACAAAAACTATAAAATGATACTCAATTTCTATAATACGCTAACAGTGACATCATGAGAGTAATAACTGATAATCCACTGAGAATAACAAGTATAATAGTAACAACAGAAAATCTAGTTTTTCTGCAAAATATATTTGAAACTACTATATAGTAACTATAAATTATATAATATATTGTCTTCATTTACTAAATATTGTAATGAACATTGCATTAAGATTTTAGTTTTGCATTAGTTATATAATTTTATACTTCTACTCTGTATTGTTGGGAACCATGTTACTACCCAATTGCGTAAAGTTCTGCGGACTGCAGTTAAAGTACGTCAAGTGCTAGTAATCAGAGTACTCCCCTTTCCCCTCAAGTATGTAGGTTGAACTTTGAAGCTCTCCTTTCATTTCTCCCTATTCCCTCTCTCGACTTTTTTTAATTCTTTTTTTACTACTTACCAAGTTATATTGTTGGGATTCTGTTTATTTTTATAGTGGGGAAGTTATGCCTGGTACTGCATTAGCACTCAGGGACTTGTGAGTGATGCTAAATGGGGAAAGGAGGGTCAGGTCCTATGACATGGCAAAAATCCTGCCGTGAACTTGCATCGGTGGTGCATTGTTTATTTGAGACGAAGTTTCTAGGGCCTGCAGTGAATTTTTATTTGTCTAATGAATGAATGGTGTTTAACGCCCATTTTTGCTACAGAGGCACCACAGGCGATGGACACCGATGATACATGAAATGAAATGATATATTGGGAAAGGATTTATTTTTAAGGAAGGAATCGTTCCATGCCTAAGTTTTAGGGTACCTCCTCGGCATTTGCCATTTATGAGGACTGAGGAAAACCTGGAAAAAACCTCAGTCATGAGGACGGTCCTGGCGGTATTCGAACCCAGACCTCCCGCTCATGAGTCCGCGACTTAAAGACCTCGGCCACCCTTGGCGGTGTTTATTTGTCGTGATTGTAGTACATAGTGGTAGTATTCTATATTAACTCTGGGAGTTCTATTTGCATAATGATATTGCGGGCGTACAGGTGGTCCCTGGAGGTTCAGTGGAGATGCTTCGCCTGTTTCAGGGAGACTATTAGAGGTTATTGAACCTTGGAATAGTCAAATCACTCATGATGACGGTACAGCGTGATTATCAATTCGAGGTGATTCTTGTTCATTATTTTTTTTTGAGGTGATCATGGTGGTTCGTTGAAGCTGTGTGGTGTTCGGTGAAGGCTTCTTCCAGCACACCAACATATTAAGAGACAGCAGGGATTGTGGAGCTGCAGTCTGTGCAGCTAGATCTGTGCTGATGCGATGCTCTAGGAATTGAGTTTCGGTGTTTGAAGTGGCATCTTTAATCTCTACGAAAGTTTCTTCAAGTCTGGTCAGTCGTGTTGTGCTGGCTTTCTGAAGTGATGCGACTTGTGAGGAGATCAGGCTGAGTTGTTTTGCCATTTCAGAAATAGATGCTTGGAGTGCCTGAAGTGTAATGATGTGATCTGGTGAGAAGGTTGGTGTTGTTCCGTATGCTCTGAATGATGCTAGCAGGACGGGTTGTGGCGTGTGTCCAGGAGCGAGTGGGCAGGTTGCGTGTCCCGTGCAGTGGTCTGTTCTCGCACAAGTTCCGCAGTGATGGCGCCGGCGTGTTATATTGTATTGTTTGCAGGCTGCTGTGAGAGATTCAGACCCACAGTAGTGGCAGCGCGGTGACTGCTCACAGGATTCGGCGATGTGCCATACCCGCAGCATCTGCGGCAGGGCAGGGTTCTCTGGCTGCGACTGGGATGAATCTCGTGGTGTTGTCCTGCAACGCATATCCCTTTCTGAACTGCGTTGACGCAGTCCGCCTCTTCCAGAAAGATGAGGATGACTAACGGCGAGGGACCTTGCGCTGATTTAATTTTCACTGCTCTGCTGTAAAGATCCATTGTAGTTGTGCTTTGTGAAGTAGGCACTATTCTGAGAGTTGTCGTGGCACATTGAGGATTTGGCTCTGTGCGTGTTGCTATGCTGCGTTGTTTGGGTTTGTGTGACGGTGCTGGACTGCGATGAGGTAGGAGACTTGCTGTTGTGGTTGTCAGGATCTTCCGGGGGAATTCGGGCTAGGGCAATGGGTTAGCGATGGCAGAGTTACCGGTGAGGCAGGGCGAGAAAACTCGGTTGATGTTACGGTAGTGGCGGCTGTTTTCTTCTTGGGTTTTCCGGTTGAGGCATGCTCTGTGACGATTGGCTGCTACTTCTTCTTGCACATATATTCTCTCAGCTGTTGCTTCTTGATTGATCTCCGACCTTCCCTCTCTCGAGCACTGAGAACCCGTTTATGTACCTGCCGGAGTTAACTGATTTTTGGGTAGTATATTTCTAAGTCTACTTATCACCATCAACAAGGATCTGCAGAAGACACAATACTTCCTTTTCTTTTCTGAAAGTACGTTTAAAATCTTTTCATAGGACGTAGTAAATAAACTACAGGAAACGCTCATTTACCTATTATTAAATTTAGGGAGTACTTATAAACGCATTAATTTGTTTGAGTTCTGTGAGGTACAATATATACCTGGTACATATGCTAATAATTTATCATAATTACTTGATATGACAGTTCTATAGGGAAATATCCTTTAACGTTCATGTTTGGATCTGTCAGATACTGTTTACATTATACCAATTGACTTAGATATTACAACTTTGTGGTGCCCAAATCGAAGATCCCATTATGCTGCCCGACTTAAGTTTTGTTCCGCGCTTATGTACTGCTATATTGTTTCTCTTAACCTCTGAAACTTCTTCCCCAACACGTGCAGTAAGTGTAGGTAATATTTGGAACACTCTTAGTAACTTCAATATTTATATGGGAAATTCATGAAAAAAGTTTTGATGTATATCTCAGTAATATTGAATCAAAATAGTAATTTACAGAATATTAATGAATACCTTGAGAAGCCATTAATTTATATGTGCTTACCATACCCAAGAATACGTTGTATAAATTAATTATGGAAGGTCGAAACCTGCCGTTAGCCTTTTATTCTTCTGGAGAGAAAAAACAAATATTCATTTAATAAGCAGTGTTTCTCTGGCAAAATATCGTAACCACATATTTTATTTAGAGTACACCGTTGTACATTAATGGGAAGCGCTCAAGAATTTTCTCTTAAGAAGAAATTACATTTCAATTTTATTTCATATGTTTATATGGTGATTAGTAAATGTTTTTCAACTAGAACATTCCCGTTTTTTTTTTTCTTCCGCAAATATGAATACAAGGCAATGAATTACAACGAGAAACTTTGAACCCACATCTGTGAAGAACTTGTGAGCCGCTAGTACTTAGGTTTAGCAATACAGACATATTTGACAGATATAAGCACAGCCTTTCGTTATCACATTTCTTTTGAAGAGGAAAGAGATACATTTGAATTCATCAAAGTTTAGCTAACCAGTTTTGGTGGTACATCTGCTGAAGAATGTAATTTATACACACACACTCTCTCTCTACCAGTATATGCTACTAATGCATAAAAAACCGCAGAATGGAAATGAATTTTACCTACAAGAATAATGCACATATAATCTAGCCGCATGTAATCATAGACAACTTGAGGCAGAATTTGGTATATGTATTCAAAAGCCTGATGGCAGGTTTGGGGAGTTTTTTTAAGAATGTAATATAATACACATCACATGGTACGGATATACCTTATATTATAATAGAAATGGTAAAATATAAGGTAAATTATACAAGTATTTGGTTATAAAATGCCATTAAAAGAGTACTGCAAACGTACCTACATTTTTTGTTTGGTGGTTGTATCAATTGATGCCAGGCTACTACTATCTGACGATTTGAATGTGCGCATCAAAGTGATTCCTACGTTATTGATAGCCGCTTAACATTAACTTTGAAAAACGTTAACTTCAATGAAGAAGATTCATATTTACTTGATAAGAGGATAATTCTACAATTGTGTATTAGTGTATAAAGTCAGATAAAATCTTCTTCATATTGAGTTGTACATTAACAGAATGTGATTAAACGGATCAGCATATTATATTCATTTATTTTAGTACCAGAAGCTATAGATGACATTTTGCATATTTGTGTAATTGTCGATAAGGAAATGACCATTATTGTGAGATTAGGACCACTCTTTAAAAAATGTAGTTATACTGTACAAAATCAGAGAAGTCATTATTTAATAGATCAGATCTTGCGTTTTCTGTCTATTCTCTATTACTGGATATCACGAAATCCATAAACAATATTACAACAATTAATTTGCGAACGTGTTTGAACTGAGTCATTGATTTTTCTTTCTTATGGTGGCAATTTCTCAGTGGATGCGCTTGCCATGTTCATCTGTAACATCATTAAACATTTTGGAAAACAATTCATTCATATCATAAGTAAATAATTGATAATAATGAATACTTTTTTATTCCTAAAATTTTGTTCTAGTTTACACCAGTGATTACTAGTACGCATGTTCTTAAATGAGTTCTTTTTCTTCCAGCGAAGGATTGAGGTCAACTTCAAACATAAGTGATCTTATTTGTGCCGCAATGAAAGGCTCTTCTTTTACTTATGCTTCATTAACATTTGTAAGTTATAAGTGGATGTACTGAAATATGTCACTCTCTTGGTTCAGCACTTCAACAAAAATTTACATAAAATCGAACTTAATGTGTAATGTAGTACAATTAGTTTCTTTTCAGAGGCAAAAGGTTGTGGTTAAATGTTTTCTTTCGGAGTTCTAGTGATTGACGTGTAAGTATTTACCTTGGAACGGGAATTATTGTGGTTCCAATGCAGAGGAAGTGAATGGGTAATGTATTATTATAATTTTAATTGTACAATTAGGTGTCTTCTTGTCTTGCCTCGGCTCTTGGAGTTATGAGTTCGATGCTTCCTAACTCTCTGGTTCCAATGCAGAGGAAAGGGATCTCAGGGTAATTTGGGACTGTTTTTAATGACGTAATGTCACTAGGGAGGAAGGAGATTGTACACTGAAATAATGATGTTCGGCACTGGTTGAACATTTAATTTATTTCTCAATATGGAAACTTCTGGAATAGGCTGTGCTTCGTCGGATTATAATTCGCTGTATACACTCGCGTATTTATTCACTTTAACCAATTATGACTATTCTTACTATTACGCTTGCACTGCCTGACTGACTCTCACTGACCGAACGATTTACTTTGATTCTTCGCGACGGTTTAACTATTCTACTGTATTACTGAATAACTGATGATTGATGCAGATACTGACTAATTGCCACTCTTGCTACTATCGTTAATGCTGTTACTTCTGTCACTCTGCCACGACTCTTACTGTCTCTGTTACGACTGCCTCTCTCGCAAATGCCTCAAAACTTCAAAATAAAACAATTCAGAATAATCCACTTCTGATCCTGTACTCCAGTTTTTCTATATCATCGTCACGCCTCTCGCTAAATTAATTTCCCTCTTTTATTATCCTATTCCCGAGTTATATATTCATCATTGGCAATCTTAAAATTTTATTTTATTGTTAAGTTCTGCAAACTCGTTGATTTTTATTCGATGCCCATTGGCTACACTTATTTCCCCCCTTCTGATCTACACTATCTTCCCACAAGCCTGAATTTTCCAAGAACAGCCTGTCATAAATTTCGGACCTTTCCTTACATGCTTGATTTCTAAAATAACATCTTTTTCCTCCCTTAGTTATAGATTGCCAAATGTTCTCAGAGATAACGCACGCATTTTTCCCATTTGCTTCGGCGTACTTACTGTTGAAATAGGCGGCATAATACTTTGTACCCTCGGCTTCCCTGTAATAAAACATTTTCGTCTTCGTTCTGACATTTCTTTTCCCTTTTAAAATTATTGCTATATCTTATTTTGTTCAAATTTTGTCCCGTTACGGCCATAAATTGTTTTTCTTACTGTGAACTCCTAAGAATTCCATGGGAAGAAATTTCGTGACCTGACAAAAGGAATCTTTTCCCCTTTTTCTCAGCATTGTCTAAGGAGCGGTCAGCGGACGAGCTGTCAGTCAGGTAAACATCTCTTGTCTCTTTCTCACACCAGCCAATGTATACAATGTCCTTTTGTAAATTACAGTTACATACCAAATGACATATATATAAATTACAAGTCTCAAATTATATCAAACCCTGTTAAACAACTTTCTAAATTATTTAATTACAACATATACATAATAAACATTCTTATCAAATCAATACCTTTATAAATATAACTCTGCATCCTCAAGTTATTAAATGAATAAAGGTAACCTTATTTTCCGCTGCAACCTTATTATTGCGTCTACTCCACCTGCAAACAAAGCAGCAACAGCTACACTTCTTGTTAAAAGCTATACTTTTCAAATCTGCGCAAACCCACTATTTACATTTCGCTTAATTGATGAGTTGCAAAATGGCCTTCATTTTTCCATATAATTCTTGTATATGAACAGCATTAGTGATGGAATCAAATAGCAAGATGTTACTGTTGCTAAGAGGAACTACTATAAAACATGAACGGATGCGCAATCGCCAACTTTCTTTTTACGCTGCAATTTTAGAGCATTCACAAGACCGTCAATGTTGTCAAAAAATATAACACTGTACTTCTTAGAACATAATGGATCCCACAGTTCATTTCGACCACAAAATATTCACACTTGCATTTTCTGCTAAGAAAGTCCATACATGTAATCAGGAAGCCATCACTTCAGCTTTAAATTCACAAAAGCCACATTTCGCACAAAATCCTCCAGTTCTTCTTGTGCAATCATATTACTTTCGTTCGTTCCAACCCCAACTTCTGTCGATGATGAATGTTAGACAATATTGTCTACTCATTCTGGTACAAGTAGTCCCACATTGTGAAAAACGAACGGATTGCTAAAGGAATGTTTGGATAGGAAATTGTATGCATAGCAATGTGAAATCGAGCAAAGGTGCACTTTTTGATATGGTTAGTAGGTTCTATCCTAATCATAAATTTAGTAAACTCGATGAACAGGTTTTGTAACAAATTTTAAGAGACAAATATCATATCTTCATCTTCCACGTTGCATCCGAAGTACAAAATGTTACAAATGCATACTGAACAGTAGGATGGATGGCCTACTTTGCGCGCTATAGGGACTTTCAATTAAATGGAAGTTACTCACTATAAATGTCCACAATATCCTACCTCCTGCTTTAAACTTAGTACCATTCTAATCAACCCTTGTCCCCTTAACATTTCGGATCTGATAATGCCAGTTGCCGCTCAAAGTCTACTTGTAGGGTAATTTTTGTATTGCAAGATAATCTGATAAACATTGTGTCATCAGTAGCTTCATGGAAACAGATCCACAGATATAAGATTCGTAAATCTCGGCGGCCTCTCTCTTGTAGTCCTATCCATGTGTAATGGTAATTCCTATTTAAAGTAAGGATCTTTTACGACCTGTGAGCTGATTGGCCCTCTTTTTGTCCCAGCAAATATCTAGAGATATAAGCTAGCTAAATGTCCTTCAAGAGACCTGAAACGATTTGCTTCAGTGACTATTGCTTATATGAAATGATGTCACTAACTTTACACATTTAAAAAAGTGATCCTGAATGTGTAGTTTGTTCTTGCATAGAGATATATATACAAATAAATAATAAACTAGGGATAGAAAATATGTTCACATTAAAACGTTTAAAACAACCAAATATATTTAAGAGTTTCAGTAGCAAAACTATAAATAAATTGTCACAGTTGATTATGAATGTTGACACTATGAAAATATTTCAAGTTACGTTGAAGGAAAATTTTTTATGGTGCACCATTTTACACTTACGATGAATTTATTTCTCATATTGTCAATTCAATGTATTTTTTAATTTTATTTGCTCTTGACGAGTCTAACTGCACATTGTATGAAAAATGGTAATTAATATTAATATGAATGAGAAGTGTGGTCTGTTTAGATTTATGCTGACGACTGTTGATACTCCGTCAGCTTGGCCGTTCTTGCACGTGCTCCTGTCTAGTTCTTACCTAATACCCACCCATCTTCGCCTCATTTCCCTGTTCCCTGACCACGCTATGAAGGCCTTGTTACCCGTGTCTTGTTCCCTCGGTTGGGAGTTTTCGAGAATAATCTGACGTCATTTTTTCTAGAAGCGGATTCTAATTTAGTATGTTGCAGAATAGAGTTGTCTTGGTCTAGCTTACAATTAGTTGCAAAGATAGTCTTTCTGAAATTTTATGACATTTTCAGTAACATAATAACATTTAAGTATTATTTTTCTGCATTTTTCGTAGCATGTTTGCAAGTTTGGGATTTGCGTTCAAAAGAATTTAAAGAAGCAAATGGATCACTATACGTATCTTTCCTTCTCTCTCGGTCTGTTTCATTGCATTTTCTCTTCTTGCAGCCAGCGTTGTCATGTTTTCTTATTTTTAATTTTCACCATGTCTATTGTCCTACTTCCAACTTTTAAGAACTGTATTAATCTCATTTTTTTTTATGATTTTGCCCTAAAAATACAAATGTTTTCCTCTTTTAAATAATTTTTCATTTTGAACAATATATACACATTTCTCGCGAGCTAAAACTGAATGTTTTAAAGACTGGATGTGCGGAATCAAGGGACAAGGAGCTAGGAAGTATAAAGGCATATATCGAGCGCCATCACATTCCTATGCTATAGTTCCCTTCTCATTCTAGGAGGGTAGGTTTTCTGAAATGAAGCACTGCGGTAAGAATATTGCTATTGAACATCTATGCAGAAAGATGACTGGTGACACAATAATACTTGAGACCTACTGTGTTGCATTCATAGAATATGTCCCCTTGCGATTAGTATAGGCTTATTGTTCATTTCAACGTCACTTAGTTCGGTATCGTTGACAGTTGACAGTTTAGTAGTTCAAATAGTTCATGTGTGATGTTCAAGAGAAAGAGTAATACGTTTATTTTTAAGTGTTAGTTTTATATTATCAGTGCTTTTCATATTATCAAGTGTCAAGTTCTTTTTAAGTAGCTAATTTTACAATACAAAGAGGCAAATAAGACTTTTGTTCCACACAGAATTGTATCTGCCATTATGATTCCTTGGTGACCCAAAGCAAAGATTATTATTTGCTTGACCTTTGATTGCGCTCGTCAAAATTTTTCGTCGTGAGGAAGATGAATCTCTCTACTCGTTGAACTATGATTTCAACTCCGACTCAATGTCTCTAAACCACGTTTCATCAATAGCAACACAAAAATGCCTGACCTTCAACATGGAATCTTTGCTTCAGCAAGTATGCAATGTCGTTACATTTCTGCTTCTGTTCAGCATTCAAGAAGTGAAGAGCCCATCGCGCACAAAATGTTCTCTTTTGTATATAATTTATCAAAAAACTAAATACTGAGTTTTTGGAATCCCTGTGACTTCTGAAAATTTTACACTATGTTATGTTTTCGGCTTTCCTGTCTTTGAATTAATATTTATTGGCTTCACACCCCTAATAATTGATAATGTAGCAGTCATCAATTTTATATAATATAGATTTAATTATATGTGCATCATTTACTTGTTTCACGTAAAATTAAATGTCTGTCGTAGTATTCCAGATACTCTCTAGCAAGAGTGTACTCTTATTAAAGATGTTATGTTTGTCTTGTTAAACGGAATATAAAGCAGGTACCCTGTTGTAACTTTTATTATTACATAGCTAATTTTGTGAGACGCGTTATGTTCCGTTATGTTCCTGAGAGTATTCTTAAGAACGATCGGATCCCAGGACCTTTCTATTGTGTACAATCTAGAAGACCTATCTTTCGTTATGTTACTAAGAGGGGAATGTAAAGAACTTCTTGTTAGGAGAAAAGTGTACATGTATACAAACCCGCAACCTCTAGAAGCGACAAGCTAACTGTATATTGCACAAAGAAGAATAAGCATGTTTGTAAGTAATATTTAACAGGAAAATACCATTAGAAAGCATGTAATAACTAATAGGAAGACGAGATCAAAAGAAATGTTCTAGAATATTCTATAGTGAGATTTCAAAAATCAAGAACAGCGTCTCTACCAACAGACTTTGATAGTCTTATAAAAGAGGCAATCGCGAAGCCCCGGTACTCAGTGCTTAATTTCTTCCTAGTACTTAGTTGTCACGCTCGTTGTTATTCCTGTGTTGGTTGTTACTAGTTGTCATTTGTTTTTGGCTTAAGACAGATTTGTTTCAATTTTATACTTGAGTTCAAACACGCCTCAGTTATAGTGCGTTGAGTTGCTTAGATACTTTGTTAGAAGTAGGAATGAATGAATGAATGAATGCTGTTTAACCCCCGTTTTTGCTACAGAGGCAGCACAGGCTGTGGACACTGATAATACATGAAATGAAATGATATATTGGGAAAGGATTTATTTTTAAGGAAGGAAATGTTCCAGGCCTAAGTTTAGGGTACTTCCCCGGCATTTGCCATTTATGAGGACTGAGGAAAACCTGGAAAAAATCTCAGTCAGGGAGGACGGTCCTGGCGGGATTCGAATGTCAGACCTGCCGCTCACGAGTCCGCGATTTTACGACCTCGGCCACCCGTGGCGGTTTTTACAAGTAGGAGAAGTTGAATATTGCTTGAGAGGAATGTATAATGAATCTTTATTGAACATAGCGCGTAGATAGTAAACGTTAAAAGTGAATACTTCAGATCAAGTAGTGCCAAATTGCATGTTACTGAAGAGCAAGTAATATCTTCGAGAGTATAAGATTACAACCTCGCGAGTACAAGAAGTTTAACATAAAGATAGAAGACAAATCGTCATGTACTATAGAAGTGAACTATTCGGCTTTTCCAATCAAAGTGAACTAATAGGTTCAAGGTCTTCTCAGGAAGTTACGGTGACGCCCAGAAGTAGGGAAGATATAGACAGTAATAAATTGTGCTTCTAACTACAAACGAAGCTTCTTAATCTCCAGTAAGATCTCCAATTCCTTCTCCCCCTGGTCCGTAGCCAGAAAATTCCAGTATACTTACAGACGAGCTCAGCCAAGGCATCAACACTATAAGAATCGGCTGTGAAGGGGGAAGACTGCAGAGCTATTTTATCAGTCAATCAATCAACTAATCTTAATTACAAATCTTAATCATTCCAATCCTTCCCCGCCTATCCGGTGTCAATTCATCTTAATCAGTCAATTAAATCCCATCCATAATTTCCCGCCTTTATAAAACCACTTCACCTTCCTGGTCTTTGCTCATGGACTATGCTGACACGACCAACGCGAACGACCACGGGTGGTCAAGGTCGTTAAGACGCGTGCTCGTTAGCCGGAGGTCTAGGGTTCGAAATCCGTCAGGACCGTCCTCCCTGACTGAGATTTTTTCTAGGTTTTCCTCAGTCCTCATAAATGGCAAATGCTGGGGAGGTACCCTGAACTTAGGCCTGAAACGTTTTCTTCCTTAAAAAAATCCATTCGCAATATATCATTTCATCTCATGTATCATCAGTGTCACCGCCTGTGATGTCTCAGTAGTAAAAACGGGCGTTAAACACTAACAAAAAACACACACACACACACACACATAAACTTCACTCAATTCAATGTGGATTTTACCATATAACGTTTCTATCCTAATATACGACCTTTGATCTCCTACCCACAAACCTGTATGCTTTATTTCCAGCTCTTATTATCTACACAAATTATACTATGTACAAAATAAACACACTTTCTTCTTTCGCAGCCCTTCAACTGCATCTACTGTAATATTTACTACTATTGCACCATTCAATCTGCAGTACTGCTAACTATGCATTTTTAATTATTGTTATTCGTTTTTAGAAATACAATAGATAAATTGATGACGACTCGGAAAACGGAATTAAGAATCTAAAGAGAAGAATAATATGAAGATTGCTCTATGGAGTGTTCGAGGACTGTTTTATAAAGAAAAAATATTGGAGAAAGAACTCTAGGTAGCAAAAGTTGATATAGCAATAATTCCAGAGATTAAGAACAAACGAAAGGGTGCCAAGGAACTCACAAAGTATACATTAATATATAGCAATGTTGAAAAACGCAAACGTGCAACTTCAGGCATAGTAGTATTGACAAAGAAGGAACGGAAAGACAAACTAGAGTTCTACAAATATATCGGTGAAAATATTATAGAATTCATAATTAAAGTTGCAACAGGATTCTTGACCATATTTGCAGTTTATACACCAAAAGAAGAAAAATAAAATATATTTTAAACATTTTACATTGAACTTCAAATTGAACTAATGGGTGATTATATAGTTGGGGAAGGTGGTTTGAATGCAAAAATAGGCAAAATGTCTGATGAGCGCAACCAAGAAATACATATAGAAATTATGTAAAATCAAAACAGCAAACGGGTAATATATACTTAATAACCAATTCCTCCTTACACACAAATATATTCATAAATTTACTTGACGTGCACCAGGAAGCCAAAGCACTAAACATGATGTATTAACTAGCGAGAAAACTTCTCCCCTTCTACAAAATTAAAGAGTGTACAGAGGATTTAATGTCGGTTCAGATCACTTTCTTTTAATGCCATAATAATTCCTCTCAAACTATCAAAATGAAAACAAGGCATAAATATCACAATAAATGTTTAGAGCAAGTATTCTTAAATATCTTCAATTAAATGTTTATATCAAAAAAGAATGGATCAATTACTCATAAATGGACCTATTGAAAAGAACATAAATAGAGAATGGCAAGCAATTAAACATATAATTACCCAAGCAGCACTAGAAGTACTTGGTAAAAAAAAAGTGAGGGCAAGGAAGAGGACTTAATATTGGAATGATGATTTAGCTAAGCTAACCGGTAAATAGAAAGAAGCATATCTGCAGGCAGCTGATGATCAAATTACATACAAATAATTAACAATTGAAACAAAGAGAAAAAAGGCAAAGTTGAGAAATATTTCTTTGGGACATTAATTCAATCTACATGGAAGACAAGTGAAAGCATATAAAATACTTAAACATCTTAAAACAAATGATGAAGTCACATTGTAGTCACAGCAGATGTCTGAGAATGATTAGACTATCAATTTTATGGTTGGCTACAATAGAATATGATGGTTCTGTCATCGCTTCTGATGATAGCGGAGGTGAAAGAGACTTTAAAAAGGTATAAAATAGGAAATCTCCAGGATCTGATAGTTTTAATAATGCATGTATTATATGTGCTTTACATGCACCAATTTATAAGATAAGGAATCGTAAGAAACGTTATATCTACGGAGTGATAGGCCTGCTAAATTCTGGATGTAAAGTATATGCCAACATATCAAACGGATTGCATACTTTAGCATAAACAATGCTTGTTGAAGACAGAATGGGTTTAAACTCAATAGATCATATATAACTTAACGTGTTTACACTGTCACAGATGATTGGAAAACACGAAGTATTCAATATTCTAACATACATAGCTTTCACCAATTTCGTGAAAACTTTTGATTCAGTTGTTCGAGAAAGTATATTATTAAAGAAAGGAGTGCCGTATTATCCCCTAAAAGCAGTACAAAGTCTTTATGCTAATACTGTTATAAAGGTTTAAATAGCATAAGGACATAGCTAATGTATCACGAGGCTATCCCCCGAAACAATATTTGTGGTTGGCCTCCATTAAAATATACAAATATATGTGTTGTAAATGTTTTATTATAATTTAAGCAATTTAATAAAAATGTAAATATTATATACATATTATAATGTATTATTTTAGAATAAGAATTTATCTGATGTTAACTGTTTACAATAATTATAATCTGCAAGATAAGAGTTGCATAAATACTAAATCTTTCTTGTAACCAAGAAAGAAAAAGCGAGACAAGTTGCATGTCTTTGTAGCAACTCAGTTGCGAGCGGTTGGCAGTTGAAATCCGAACTTGGGACACTATTTTCCCGCCATATGACATCATTTGGCTTTAAGCGAGCCAATCGTTTATATATGTTTTGAATTTTCAAATTGTCGCGGGGGGCGTGCGCGTACATATGTGAACCCTTTGGCGTCGATAAGCCACGCGGTTAGGAATTTTATGAAGGATATATAAAGAGGCAGTTTCTTTGCTCTCAAGTTCATTTCTCAAAGGGAACACGGGTCCTTTTATCAAGTCTTAACGTGTACGGGGAGCATTTTCTCATGTCTTTAGTCTACGGTTGTACGTTCTTAATGCTAAGGTTGGCACGTATGGGCACACGAGTTTCGTCGTTGAAGTAGAGAGTTAAATGTTGATCTGCACTTCAAGTATCGCTCAACAAGGCGGGAAATGCCCTGACTTGTTGTTATCGCTGAAGCGTAGGCAACAACTGAGGCAATGATTATCGTCAAACCGCTTCAAACTTGGCGCTCAACTCGGAACCCGCCATACGAAATCGCTTCACCCCTTTCATCAATATGTTCAATTTATATTTGGATTAATTCATTAGACAATGTAAAACTAATTTAAGCTTAGTACAAGATCCTGTAAACACAGTGCTATTCGCTGATGATCAGGCAATACTGGCAGGCTTGGAAGATAATTTGCAAAGGGCATTCTATACATTGAGCAAATTTGCAGATATCTTAAAATATCCGTTCCTAAAACTTACCATGGATTGGACACTATTAGCACCAAAATAATTTTAAACAATGTGACTGTAGAGGTGATCGTGCTTTTAATTATTTATGCTGCAGTGTATCTTATAGTCAAAACAAAGAATTAAAATAAAGTTTCCTAAATACCAACAACATATGGTACAATGAAAACAACTCTTTCAAAAAGGGATAAGAAACATTTCTAAAATTTTACAAAGTTATGGCACTCCCCACGTTGTTATGTGGGTCAGAACTATACACATTGTCAGAATACTATAATCAGAATTTATGCGACAGATATAGGGTTAATAATACCACTAGCAGGGTATTCACTATTTTATCACCGAAATCAGAGATGAAAAAACATGACATGTGTTTAACATACAATAAATTAAAATGCAATGAAATTAAAAGAACGTTTAATAAGAATGACCCCCAGATCAGATCACCTTCAAAATATTTCAATACAGGCCAGTAGGACCAAGGATATTTAGCATACCAAGGAAATGTTACAGTGTCCAATTTTAATTTTGGAGACGGAACAAGTCATAAAGCCCAATCCATACTATACAAGAAAAAGAAGTATGTTCTTATCATATTGCCTGTTACAACGCTAGATAACAGTTAAGTTAATATCAGCATTCAAAATTCATATGCGCATAAGATGAATAGATATAACTTAAAATGAAGCTAACAATTTTTAGCATGTAATTTTTCGACTGAAACACAGGATTGTGACATCCTGAAAACTGAAGGTTATAATTATTTCTGCACGGAATACCGCACATTCACATGCAAGAGACCCTAAAATGGCAATGATAAGCAACAACTTTTTAAAAATACATATAACTGGTTTTGTATTTGAGCTATTCAGATATTTATAGAGAGAACGCAAATATTAAACTGGCGACACATTCGGAAATTAACTGCCCCGTTTTATCATATATTTTGGAAACGTTCGTAATACGATATTTATACTTAAAGCATTTTTAAAGATGTTTCTATTGAAATGTATCATTTACTTGCATGATAGTTATTATTGAACATGTTACAAATGGCCGCGACAATTGAGATATTTTAAATAAAATGTTTAGAAATTTTAGATAAACGTAGTATAGTAACAATGGCTTGGTGTATATTTTTGCCTTTAACCAAAAGCATTACAAGGTAGCTATGATACATTTTCTATTAAATAGTTCATCATATTTCTGCCGACATTGAAGTACACAAATCACTAATACTTTGTCCAAGTTTTTTTTAAGTATATACCATTTTTGTAATAGCTGAAAGCATTCAACTTTTGTTCACTCTGTTTCACGGGTAATTTGTAATTCTTTTTGTTACACACATACAGCCACTAAGAGATGAGAGCTTAGAGTTCTGCTTGTGTTATACAAGATGGCGAAATTTGAATTTTACGCTTCAAATTCGCTTTGTTCTTTTAATTGGTTTTAATTAGATTGCCATTGTCAATTTGTTTTGTTTTATTTACGGACGGTCTTTAACATCTCAGGTCATCAGCGTCCCATTCTATACAGGGCGTGAAACAGCCGAAAAAGTTTGCTCAGAGGGCTCTTCTTTCAGGCTTGAGATTCTTTTTCGTGCCGTAAATGTACGACACGGGACCCACGGCTTTACTTCCCTTCTGAAGGAAGCCATACTTAGGATTTTTACACTCGAAAATATCCATCGATCCTGGCCGGGTTGCCGTTGTCAAGATCTAATGCATTTGAAGAGATGTTTTTATTTAGTTCCCTAATTTAAAGTGAATGATTCCAGACGATTACTCTATATATTTTTATAATTTACATCGGTACGCAAAAATCAATAACCTAATTTGGAAAACGTTTTCTAGGGAACTGAAGAATTTTCTCGATATTAGCAGGGAAAGAAACAGCTTTCATATTAACGTAACAGAAACGCTGCGGAAAATATTTTAGTTTATTGTTGAGCAAGCGCTTGTTTCTCTGCATTGTATAACCGTTAGTTGTTTTTTTTTTTCTGTTAAAAGTTAAGCGTTTATTAGGTTTTTGAATGAGATACGAATGTATATTTGAGTATCGTACATCTTTCAAGTTATTTAGTATTGGTCATAGCTTTTTCTTCTTATTTAGATTTTCTTCACGTACTATATGTTAAAAATAAAACCTATGCACACCTTTTAATTGTTGCTGTAAATTATTAGAAGGGCCCGGAATTTGATGACATAAAAGTGCCTTAAAACTTCTATAAAAAGGCTTTAAATTATAAAATATTTCCCTAAAATTATCTAAAATCCATGAAAAGTAAAGTAGTTTAGGGTATATAATTGTTTTAGTAAATATAAGTTACTAACCTTATTAAAAGCACAATGTTTATATTTACTTCTAGTAAACAATAAGGAACTGAAATTACACTGTAAAAATGTAGCCACATTTTCTGCATTGCCGTAAATTACAGGTAAAAGTGCATATTCTCAAAAGTAAAGAAATGCCTAAACATTTTTATAGTTTGAAAAGCTACTTTTAGCATCAAAATTCGGAGTACATACAAAGAATGTTAACTCGCTAAAAGTCAGTTCTTTGAAATCTAGTGTGCTGAAGTTTTCACCAGTTACCATTTATGGAACCAAGCATGTGAAGCGGTACCCTGGATTTTTATCTAGCTCACATTTCATTTTACTTTTCATCATTTCACCAACTTCACCACACACATCGCCAAGCGCAACCGGACAATTTCATTGAAGGTTTCAAGTTTCACACTTTTCCTTGAAGTTTTGCAATTGTAGAGGGTAGGAAGCCGAATTTTGCGTTTGAGTATGCCAGCCTCCCCTCCATTTCACTTGTTTTTTCAGAGCGTCAACCACGGATTTCACAGTTTGGAAGTTGTTGTAGTTGTACACAGCAGCAGCAATCCAGGAGCTCCACCGTGTAATGATGGGTTCCGGTGGCAGGGAAACAACTACTGCTACTCTTCTTGATGAAGTTTTAAGAGATATCCTTTGTTGAGGATACAAGCTGATTGGCTTTAAGAAAGTGTGCACGACTTCTGCATACCACACGCAAGGCATCATCTTTGAAAAAAGATGGTGATATCTTTAGCAGCGTTTACCAAGTACGTTGCTGCATTGGTGACAAACAGCAGGGCTACAGTCAGTAGGTGCAAGGAGCTGTCGAATAGTCGACAGATTGTTGAATGGTTAACTGCTTCCAAAACTTCAGTGTTCAGCACAAGTTGAATTGTATAGTTCCCACAATGGGCTACGAAGCGGCCTTCAATGTCGCTACTTTTATCAACAAAGATCTTGTTGGCTTCGATTGTTTATCTAATTCTTCCTATGGTATACCCATAGTACTGAGGAATAAAACTTCCTCTTGAAGCCATCTCACTGGGAATTTATTGCCCACTGTAGCATTGCAGGAAGTCCCTTTGTTTTGCATTACTTCGTTTTCAGATTCACTGAAACTAGAACGTCTTTGCAACACGCTGAAGAGTTATTGCTACTTGGTGAGCTTGCGTTAACAGTAACTGTGCTTTAAAATGACTGCATTAGGAAAAAATGGTTGAGCCTTACGCATTAAGTTCACAGTTGTACCTAGTAATTTGCGAGGAAGTGTTATTTAAACAGCCAGCCACACCCAGAGCCTCAAATCATGCGACTGTTGTTTCAAATTACTACCGATGAAAACGTTATATGACTAGAGACGGCTGTGCTTTACTGCATTCTATTCTTTTACGCCCCCCCCCCTTTAGGCAAATAATAAAAATATGAAAACAGTTGCTTTAGTGTTGCGAATAATCTAGTGCATAATGGTTTATTTTAGTTGCAGTTCAGTTGCACTCTAAAATGCCGAAAGTAAATCTGTGTAAACGCTTTCATTTAAACTAAATGATTTCTGAATTTGGCGAAGAACAAATACATGTTTGTCGTATTTGATGTGCAGTTGTTTTGTGAAAATCTTCTCTGCCATAAACCTTGCACAATAATATCAAACTATAAGTCGCAAACACATCTTCCCCAAATTTAGAAATCATTTTGTTTAAATGAAAGTGTTTACATAAATTACTTTCGGCATTTTACACCGCAACTGAACTGCAACTAAAATAGCATTGTGCATCAGATTATTCGCAACATAAAGTAACTGTTTTCTTAGTTTTATTATTTGCCTAAAGGGGGCGTAAAAGAATAGAATGCTGTAAACCACAGTCGTCTCTAGTCATATAACGTTTTCATCGGTAGCAATTCGAAACAATAGTCGCATGATTAGAGGCTCTGGGTGTGGCTGGCTGTTTAAATAACACTTCCTCACAAATTACTAGGTACAACTGTGAACTTAATACGTAAGGCTCAACCATTTTTCCCTAATGCAGTTATTTTAAATTTAAGGTTAGGCATGTCTCATTTAAAAATTCCTTAGCTTTTCATAATCGAGGAAAGTAACAGTATTGAAACATACAAACAATTAAATTAAATATGAAAATAATTTAAATAAATCGCTAAAAGTAAACAATTACCAATAATGCACTACAATTGTAAACATTCACCTAAAATGGCACAATGTCGGAAAGTGACAAAAATAACATTAAAGTAATCGACTTACATTCATAAATCCACGACCTGGATTTATGTATGTACGTACCGAGGGTGCCAAAAATGTATCCACACTTTCTCAGTAAATATCTATTTAATATATTTCAAAGTTGAACCGAAAATCAATACTAATGTGTAGTATGATGTTCTTTTTTTTTTTTTTTGAGTAGTGTTTAACGCCCGTTTTCACTACTGAGGCACCACAGGCGGTGGACACTGATGATACATGAGATGAAATGATAAATTGGGAAAGGATTTTTTTTTTTTTTTTTAAGGAAGGAAGCGTTCCAGGCCTAAGTTTAGGTACCTCCCCGGCATTTGCCAGTTATGAAGACTGAGGAAAACCTGGAAAAAACCCCAGTCAGGGAGGACGGTCCTGGCGGGATTCGAACCACAGACCTCCCGCTCACGAGTCCGTGCCTTAACGACCTCGGCCACCCGTGGCGGTAGTATGATGTTCTGTAAACAGATGTGACTCACATACATTATGATAGCGTTGCTACGTGACAGGTAAATCAACAATGAACAAAGGAAGTCAAGATTGTCGTATGATGTTCTGTAAACAGATGTGACTCACATTACATTATGCTAGCGTTGCTACAACAAAATGAAGGCAAGATTATCATTTGATCAGCGGAAAGCAATTTTCTAGCGGGATTGGAAAACCGAGAATGTTGTTGAAGTTCAAAGGGAATGGAGACGTATGTACAGAACAGAACCGCCAACGTGAGTAACAATTGCACGCACTGGAGACAAATTTGAGACTCATGGTACCGTATGCGATGTTCACGAGGGCAGATCTGGGAGACCTCGCACAGCAACAAGCCCCGCGTCCTCGGCTATGGTTTTGCAACATTTGAGCAATTACCACAGAAATCTACAGAGCAATATGCACGTAAGACTGGGATTAGCAGAATCAGCGTACGTCATATTGTTAAAATAGCAATGTTGAAAGTTTTCATCCCAAGGCTTTTGCAGGCATAAATGAAAATGGCCCTGATCGGAGAATGCAGTACTGTAAGTGGTTTCGGAACATGGTGCAAGAGGATGAGGCCTTCATAAGGAAAGTTGTTTGATCCGATGAGGCACAATTTAAGTTGAACGGAACTGTTAACCGGCATAACTATGTCTACTGGTGCGCAAACAATCCACATGTTATTTTGGAAAAGATTATTAATTTATATGGAATTAATGTTTGGTGTAGGCTGTCATCTAGGGGTCTAATTGGACCATTCTTTTTTGAAGGAATAGTAACTGACCCAGTGTGCCCGAGCATGATACGCACATCCGTCTTACCCGCCATTCATACACTCTATGGAAATGAGAAATTTTACTTCCAACAGGATGGTGCACCACATTACCACCGAGCTTTACGTGCGTACCATGATGACAATCTTCCAAGGCACTGGATAGGATGAAGAGGTCCGATTAAGTTTCCACCGTGTTCTGCGGACCTAACTACGTTGAACTTCTCCTTTGGGGAGCTCTTAAGGATGTTGTATACCGTAGAAAACCAGCTACACTGACAGCACTTCGGGAAGAAATTGAAACGACATGTGCTGCAATTGCTGAGGACACTTTCGCAAACGTTGCTCAATCAGTAGTTTAGCGTACTCAGAAGTGTATCGACGTCGATGGAGGGCATTTTGATCAAGTGTTGTAACTCTAAAAGTCTAAGATGGTTATGCTCAACATTTTCTATTTGTGAGAATTCAGTTTTGTTATGTTAACACAGTTTTTTCTTTGCTTGAAATATGTATACATTTTTGGCACCTTCTGTATTAGCATTAACTACGAAGTTTTAGATAGAAGATAAAAACATCCCGGCCCTAATCTGAGTATAAGAGAGATTTATACTTTTACCTTAATGATATTTATTTGAAAGTTACGATTAATAGCATTATCTTCATTGTGTGATGAGCTGAAATCCATTTTGCACACTCAAATTGGCAAATATTCGCCAGCTCTTTTTGGAAGCTTAATTGTCTGGAATGGTTCACTTGTTATTGCATATATACATTTGCAACATCTGAAAACTATCAACATTTTTTCATAATTAAAGTTACGTTCTTCATGTCATGAATTTGCCACTAAAATATTTACATGTCCTAGTTCTTGCATTTTTTGTCCCTTAATTTCCTAAAATTGACTCCATCTTTTTTATTATTATTTTTTTTAATATTTCAAGAGATAAGCAAGGTTTCTACATGAATTCTTTCTAATTTATGCTTACAACATTTGCCAAAATTTCGTCCTACCTCTGTCTATGTACATATTTGTTCTCACCAACTTCCCTCATAAACTTTTATCATATTTGATTACAATTTAAATTAAAGTAAACTGTAATGTTTGTTAATTGCTGTAAATAGATCTCCTAAACTTTTCCGGTGTTTCAAACTCATAGTGTTGAATGTTATAAGTTCTTCAATTTTTGACCCCATTATAACTTTAATGCTTAGCCGTTCCGTAAATGCAAAAACTGTCTTCGAGAAAATTTTCAAAAATTTATTAATGATTTAACATCTATATATTTTTAAATGCATGCAGCAATACCACTAGTTAAAAAGTTTCAAATTTTTACTGAATTCCAACAGTTCTTGAATGCGACTTGGAATTTTTGTACTTGTATATAGGCATAATCGTGAAGTGCCTAATTTACAATCGTTGTGATAACCTAGTTTGGATATGTCAAGATTTTGTCGCGATGCTAAAACGCGCGCGGTGCAAGGATAGGAAAGCTGAAGTAAAGTATTGGTAAAGGAAGTCGTCTGGAGAGCTTAAAGGATTGCAGAAATGTATAGAAACGCATTAAACACAACAACGATTAAAACTATTATATAAAATACTACCCGAAACGCTAAAAAGAGGAAAAATATTTTGTGGGTTATACAAAAATCGGATGTCGTTGATGAGAGAGTAATCAATACAAGACAGTGCTTTTCTTGATCCACATACCCAACGCTTTGCGTTTTCTATTTGTAAGCCTGTTTAAATACCATAGTCTGTAATTCAAATACAAAAATATTAAACGAGCTGCAAATCATACAAGAAGTATAGGTATATATTCGAAAGCGGAACTGCAACATGTAAATCAACATTTAACACCTAGTTCGCAACTTTCAACATATTCTTTAAAAAATAAGCATTTTTAGGCATATTACAAATTTGTATATTGAAAAAATATACTTATTAGTATTTATCTCCATTCTATAATTATTTATGTTTTTGTTTCTTTTAGAATTACAGCTTAAATAGTGTAATGACCTGACACAGTTGTAACTAGGTCATACACTTATATAAAAAGCTAGGCATTACTGAAAAGTATAATAATTTAGCTCTAATTATATCGGTAAGTGTGAATCGCGCTGGTATGCTAATTGCCTTGATCATTCTGCTGCGTAAAGTGAGGCCCAAGTGAAAGGATGGCATGGTATAATCGAAAGAGCATGTGAAAATCGTAATTTTATAGGCAATACCAATGCGTAAGGAAATGTTTAGAATTCCTCATAATTATGAATTATATTGCATTTTGTCTTGGTATATACAATTTACCTTTAAAAATGCTACTTTTCCCTCTATCTTGATTCTTAAGCGCATGCTTTGAACTTTCTTAGTTGGCTTTTTTTATTTTTAAAGCGCAAATGTGAAAAATTGTCTCTACGTTCTTCTGTTTTTCTGTATTTCTTCCAAAAAGAACGAACAGCAGAATTGAAAACTCATCCATGTAAGTCATTGCTATTCCTAGGTGGGTTTTCTAAACCTTCCGGCAAAATCTCCCCAACCACGATATTTAAATTCCTCCATTTAGTCTGCTGATAATTTTACATACTGTGATATGTAGATTTTCAGAGTTTTAAGTGAAATCTAACACAAGCGAATTTTCCCCTAATCTTCGATACAAATATTTTGAATATCTAATATCTATTTACAACAACTTCAGCTACATTCACTTCCACTTGGCACCACAAGTCTCGTAGGCCTTGGTCGACCACAACGACCTCTGCGACTCTACCTCCGGCTTGCGACATCAGCGGCAGACGGCAATTTTGCAAGGGGACATTCGAACAGCACAGCGACATGACGCCACCGGTCGCCATCACGCGGCTTTCTAGATCAAAGGACGCCGCCTGTCTTTTAGACAGCTCTTCAAGTTCACCATCAGGTTGGTTACATCGTGTTCCAAATTTCCCTAACTTAGAAAATTTATAAGGAGGCACTGTAGATCGAGTCGAACGGCGGCGAATTAGTACTAAATGTATCAAATTACATTTCAGCCTGTGACTAGCACAATGCCATCTATATGCTGACGGTAATCTTAGGACACCAATTACTTTTATTGTACCAAATCCTGTTTCGTATAAAATCAAATGTCACCTACATAGCCTTAACCTCAAAAGATTTTTTAAATTATAAAGCACATTAGTATGAGGCAAATGAAAGTAAACTGCATTTATACTTAGGTGGATGGTGTTGAAATTTGGTACTTATTATTAACATTTCTCATTTACTTACATTTGATTAAGATTTAGGATTTACGGTAAATTAAAATTCCTTCTCTACCATAGAGACCGTGCAATTTAAAACCCGACATTTGGTCTTGCAGTTATCTTTTCGCTACTCTGAAAGAGCTTTATACTGTACTGAGTACTAAAATAATAATCCCTTTAAATTACCTTTGGTAATTGAGAATCTCTTGCTTACTACATCACAGTCAACTTTCAGAAACCGCTTCTGTTTGTTTTCACTTCCTTTGAGAAAATTGTGCATTTGTATTTCACTTTTAGAAATGTTTGTTCCGTAAAATCTCATCAGAAGATAATGCATGAACCATGTTTCCTAATACATTAGCAATGCTATAACAAAATTACCCTTTTAAAATTATCGCATAAATAAATCAAAAATTCACAAGAGAAACAAAAAGAGAAAGGAATTTGATTTCGTTGTTTCAATGATATTTTTGCTTTTTCGCGGAATTATAGAAAAAATTTAATTTGTCTCTGGCTCTTATTACATTGAAGTTCCAAAAGTTTCTGGCTTCACATACTTCTTATTTCGCTGCATTTACTCTCCTCCGTTTGTTGGACTTAACATGCTAATGCCTGGGTCAGTCGACTGCCTAATCGCTCTTTACGCATATAAAATGTACACATATACAAGGGCTCTCAGAATGGAAGGATGTCAGAGTCGCCTCGATGACATCACAAATACAGAAGATGCAGACACCCTCAGAGAGATGGAATGAATATGAATGATTAAATAGAAGGTAATCTGTAGCTAAAAACGTCCAAATTTTAAAATAATGATGACTTATTACTCTCGTAAATATAGCACGTGTCATCTTGCGGATATTCATAATCTTGGGGGAATTACGCAGCACAAAGATGCGAAAGGAATTTAGGGGGTCAGTCTTCGGTTAGAGCCGCAGTTTCCTATTTTGTTGTCATCTAAAGCTGCTTCATAAGATTATTATTACACTATATTGGATTGTTGGTTTATTTGTAGCAAAGGAGAGCACTATAATTGAATCTTGCTAACGGCTGGCCGTTTATGTCTACGTCCTCAAAAAGGACAACTCAGGGTAGAGGAGATACAACGGACGAGCAGCCTCAGACGTAGACGGGTTCCCTAATATAATTTCAGATAGAAAAAGCTCCCCGAAGTCTGCGGAGCTCCCTCCCAAGAAGTTCAGGAACCTCAGAAGGTACCTTTCATGCTTCCATACTATGCCTGGAAGAAACCGTTGTAAAGCGTAAGGCAGCATCACATGGCGCCAGTTCGCTGCGCCCTTTGCACGTTCGACTTTGCACGTTCGACTTTGCGACAGAAACAACGGAATGAAATGACATGGAATGGGAGAACGAAAATTTAGTGGAAAGTAAAGATCCATCCCAACTTTCGCCCTAGCGATCAGGAAAAAGCACTGTGAAAAATGAACGTCAGGATGGCCGGTCAAAAGATATTTGAATCCGGAACCTCCCAATGTGAGTGTGACACAGCGAAAACCCATTTAGGGAATTTCTAGAAAGATCTAATTTGTGAACGTCAGAATAATGCAAATTATATATTCCATATTCAATAAATATATAAAATCGTCCCAGATCAAGCAATTGGTTAAACTATTATCCAACTATGAGATGACAGTTATCCTCACCATGTGGTCACGCCACCTGGAATGGGAAGAATTAAAAGTGACACAGTGCCATCTGTTGGCAGGATTATTGTTAACCCTATTGCTTAATCCGGGATATCCACTACTGCGATATGTGTCTGTAAATTACTTCGTAGTTAAAGTTAATGAAATTTGCGTAAGCAAAATTTTATGCGAGGAAAGAAAAAAATTAAAAGCTGGTTATTTTATCATTTTTGTCCCTGGGCTTCCATGAAACTACCAGTTACACGAGTACATATTTTCTCTTTTTATATATAAAAGATAATGAAAGCTTGCATTGTTCCAAATATTCTTAAATTATTGTAGCGAATAACAGGCTTGAAACAAAATAAGATTATATATATATATATATATATATATATATATATCTGTGTGTGTGTGCGTGTGTGTGTAGCTATTTAAAAATAGTTTCTATTTAAAATTCTTTTTCAACTGCACAAACTGCTGTATTGTATAAACTTGTTCAGACGAAATACTTGCTAATTACCTAATGCTGCATTTTATTTTATTCGATGAACAAATGCTATGCGTTATGATGAATCTTCACACTATTTT
>CM060846.1:244670511-244720511 GCA_030762175.1 Metallyticus violacea | reverse complement strand
TGAGAAATAGTTCCAGGAAGAGAAAAGTGTTACAATGATACGAGAGACGGATCTCTGAATGACAGGAAATGTGCTCCGAGCCATCTTAAACTTACAAGATAAAAGTTAAATGAAATACAGTAATTTCCTAAGCAGATGCAGACAACGTATTGCCGCTGAGGGACATCACTTTCAACATCTCTTATAACTCAGGTTAATGCTTATATAATACGTTTTAAATTCAGCATCATTCCATGCTTTCAGTAAAAATATAAATACTAAATAAAGACATTATATGTATCTGGTCAGGAGTTTAAAAATGATTTTTTATTATTTACCATGTAGTTTTAGTCTTATTTGTGGAAAATCCTGCGTCTTTCTTATATGCCGTTTTGTTGCCTCGGTTATTACTTTGTTAAAAGTAATTTGATTTAACTTAAGTTAATACATTTTAAAAATAGATAATTGTCAAGTTAGAAGTATGGAGGTAGTCAGTTTCTTTTCCACTACAATGATATACCGTACATCTGCTACCACAATAATTGTTATAATGGTATGGAGCTTTCTTACACTTCTTCTTCAATCCAAGGATTGCGTACTTTGCCTGTTCCGCTTTCACAGTAGATTTGTCCATTTCTACGCTGCTGTTTCCTGATAGCTTGTGTTCTACTTCCTGCTTTGGAAGTCCAGTGCAGTTCATTCTGTTAATATAATGTATCCCATTACCTGTATATATTTCTATTTCGTCATGAATGGAATTATTTTCATTTAATTATTTCTTGATTTATTCCTTATGTATGTGATCTAATTTTGTATAAGATTTAATTTTTCTCAGAAGTTTCATTATGCTTTGTATTTTCTTTGTAGGGATCCATGTTTTGCAACCGTATAATTAAGACGGATATCTCCAGCGTTTGTTCTAGAATATAGTTTTCATGTCCTTCCTTGTTTAACTTTGTGTTTATTTGCAACCTACGTAGATATCTAAAGTTAGAGATTTTCCCCTAAAGGATAGACAGTTGTCTAAAATAATTTTGAACATATCATGTTTTCCCCATAAAAAGTCATCACCTTTGTCATTTCTCTGGCTATTTTAAATATGCTTTCATTTACTTGATATAAACGATGTATGGAGCGATATAAGGCATCTTTATTTTCTTATATAATAACATCAGCATCATACATTAAAATATTGAACAGCTAATGAGAATTAATCTTAAAACTTATATTATAATTTGGTTTCCATCAATATAAATGCTAAAATGTGTGAGCATAAAGTGCACCATTGTCTTACCTCTTTAGTATTAATTATAAAAGAGAACTTCTCATATAAATTCTGCATCACTTTTATCAAATGATTGTTTAATCATTATTAGCCACAATTTAGTTCCCTGGACCGTGTCATAAACTTTTTCAAACTCTCTAAAGTTGTTTGGAGTTTGGTTCGTCATTCCAGGCTTATAACAGGAAAGTGCCTTTTTCATACGCCTATTATTCTTCCTATTTGTTTGCGTATCTTGGTGTGAGCTGCATTACACCTGTGTTGTTTCAAAATGTAGGTAAGACGTTAAAATATATTTTCTTGAGGTAAACTTTGTGACCTAAGAGGACAACATTAATGGTATTCATTTTACACTGAGCTCTGAAGTGGGAAAACTTAAATATCGGAATGTCATGTGCTGATTCAGGCCGCTAGCACCTATTCCTATTAGGTTAGAATTACTTATTACTTCAACATTGATCTTATGAATACTATACATTTCCTTTCTGTTGCCTCTAGGAGATTGAATTTTACAAATTGCTCTGAGGGAGATGCTCCTGTTTAGTAGATCCTACTCTCTCGTAATTCATCTACAAACGGTTTTGTAAACGGTTATATTTTCTTCAAATGTTCAAAGTTAATGCATCTTCCTTCACTGGTAAGGGAATTTGAAAAAATTCAAATATGGAATTTCAAAGTCATCAGTCGTATTTATGGACACAAACAATTAACAATTATTAAACTTTTAACATACGGGAAAGATGATGTAACTTAACACGAGATTTAACAGGTTGACGAAACAAAATATTTGTTAATTTGTACATTAAAGTAGTATAATACCTTGTTAAACTTTGGCACACGTCGATGAAAATGGCTCCATGTTTTGGGGCAGTTGATGAAGAATGCATTAGGAGCTTACCCGATGACTCGATTGGGTTGCTACCAACGGTATGTGGAACCCACACTATTTGCCACCAATATTAAACAACCTCGTTTCATAAATCAGGGAGAACTGAAATGGGCTTGTTAGGGATTTAACGTCTTTCTCAGGTGCAATCTTAATTGCTTGCGTCACGATTGAAAGAATGAAGTCTGCTGAATGATCGTGTTAAAGTGACTTCATAGTGTTATTTTTTAAATGCTTTTCTCTTTCTTCAAAGATGTATATTGAAGTGATTTTGGTTTATACACTGGGCAATGTTCACAACCCGAATCTGTTTCCTCCAAACTAAGATTAAAGGCAGTGTTGCCTCAAAATAGAAACATACTATACGTTTACATTCCAACTATCTACTCCCCTCACAAGAAAGATTTTCATGAAATTACGTGAATTCACTTGATTACATTATCTGTGATGGTTATAATTGGAAAATATTTGTAGATTTGAAGTTATTAAATGTTTACCTTACTTTTTGTTAATTTCTGTTCAAGTGGGACAGTCGGGATAAGCAAGCTTAATACTCAGATAAGAATTTAAGACATATAATCGCTCATTCTACTATTAAAAGTATATTTCAAATATAAATGTTCATAACTAGCCTAAAAGTAAGTTATAATTTAAATATTTATCAATAATTTGCTTTCTTCCTCACTTATCTCGGGCTTATCTGATACAGTAACCAAAGAGCAAAGAAATAGAGCATTATACTTAACAAAGCTCAACTCACAGAGTTCGCACTCTCAACGTTTCTGTATCTTTGCGTTTTATCTTTATTTGCTGTGAAGCGGGCTATTATTGTCATCTGACAAGGGAATATCAATAAATATTTAGAAAACGTTCTAACAACTTATACATCATTCAAAACACAAATTGAAGTATATTTCAAACTGGAATATTATACAGAGAGGGAGGAAACTCAGTGCAGTAAATTAGACTGATAGTAGCGCTTGATAAAATGAACGATAATTATAAATATTTTTTCCTCTCTCTCTTAGGGTTTTAAAAGAAATATTTTATTTCGAAACATATGGCAACGCTACTGAAAGATCTGCATGGTTGACTTATAATTGCAGATACTTATTTTGTGTATGTTTGCATAACCTTAGTGTAAAAAGCAAGTTAATAACTAGTGTTATTATTTTTAGATCATTAATGCTGTGACAACAATATTAAATTAGGGGATAATTCGAGCCCAATTGATACACACCGAAAGCTTTCAGGCAAATTTACGTCGAAACATTTTGAGTTATGAAAAAATAGCAAATGGACTATGTTTATTTTATTTTGTTTGTCTAAGCATTATTATAATCAGCATTTATGAATTCCGACACATGAACATACCACAGCATGCAGAGTCAATGTTTCATGATAAAATTACACGTCAGCGGCCAAAATTATATAACAAGTTCCATTTTTCATGCAATCACCCCATTAAATTGCGACAATGAATTTTTTTTACCACTCTGTATATTACTTTCCACATTTATCACTCCTTGGGCTTCCGCAATCTCTTTAATTAGATCGTGTGTGCATCACAGGATACGCATAATATTACAATACTAAGCATCTTTCATTATACATAAAATGTTTAGAGTTTTCTTAACGTTGATTAATGTGAGCAGCGCAAATGTTTCAATTTCACTGCGACAGTATTCTGTTTTATAACACTATAATAACATTGCAATCAAATTCTTTTTATTTTCTTCGTCAATCATTTAAAATTTTCAACAGCTTCATTTTAGATTTTTATGGATTCTGGCCACATAAAATGGGAAGGAAAGAAGAATCTGACACACGGATTTTGTTCTATTGCAGCGCAGTAATACATGCACTTCTGGTGCTAGAAACGAGTGTGGAAAGTTTGTTCGCTGTTTTGGGAAATTTTGTACTTCGCATTTCGTCGCTTTGCAAGTAAAATACACTGTTAAGAAGCGCCAAAGGGACGCTCATCAAGATTTTTCACATTAACTCTTTGCTTAAACTTGAGAGTACACAATGACTGCATTTTGGAAATATAACACTAAAAGAAGTACTCTTGTGAAAGATATATCTAGATGACACAATTCTACACTAAAATTAGTTTCTATGTCCGCAATTTCTCTATATTTCGACACAAGAGTTAAGATTTTTTGCCTTATTTTATCATCTTTTCTATCATGTCAATTCTCATTTTCCTGTACATTTCTTGTTTTAGTATCTAAATATTGTCATTATGCTCAAAGGGCGGCATCGGCGACATATTCCCACAGAGGTGCAATATTTTAGTAAGGGGCGTAGCTACAACGCGGCACCGAGTTATCCGTTATAGCCACGCCTTGCGTGTTTGATTCCTTTTTATTTCGTCCTGCTTTTCCTTTTGTGTTATTTGTACCGCCCTTTTCTCAGTCTGATAGATGCTCGCGTGATGCGACAAAAATGTACCTCACACGGTGTAACTCACACTAGGTTATCAATATTATCAAATAGGACGGGAGAGTGTTCTCTGGCAAAGATAAGGTCCGAGTACAGACCATTGCATGAGCTTCCCACTTTCTGAATGTAATTGCGACTTTCTCTCTGATTGAACCTTGAAGTGAGTGAAGTATAGGCCAGGACCACTCACCTAAAACAGGGTGATGCTTACAAAGCAGCCTGATTATAAAAGTGGAGTATTAACGCCTTTCATTCATTAACCATAAAGTGAGGCAAGGAAAATAAATAACTGAGGCGGTATCCTTTGCTCGACATTTATTGATAGTCGAAACAGGACAGGGTCGGTCTTTTCTTCAGCAGAATTCCTTTGTAATTTAGAAAGCCCCACATCGCATCGCTACACCAGTTAAGTCTTGTATTACTGTCGCAACAGTTCCGGGACCGGCTGTCAACAGGCCACTGTGTACAAGCAACGCATCTCTCTACGGTTACTCCACCCTTCGACAAGTTCCATCCCTCAGTTGTGTAAAGTACAGTATGCTGAAACATTGTAAAGCATTTAAATGTATGTAGTTTCTTGTAAATGTTAGCTTCTCGATTCAGTGTGAAATAGAACAAGAACACAAGAATATGATCATGAATGAGAATAAAACGTGCATGTAAACGAGGATTGCAGAGCAAATTTCGATCCTACTAAAAACTCGGAATGAAATGGAATGGTTTCAACCCGAATTGAGTTACATGCTCATATGCGCTAACGTTAGTAATTTTTATCACGCAAAGTAGATGGTCATTCCATATTTACCCACGAATTATGCTTTCGGATTGTTATATTCCATTTGATCTTCTGTATGTGTTTTATATTTCCAAATATTACTAATTGAAATCAATAATTATTTATCGGTCAAACATTGTGTATTTGATTGTTTACACAGGTTATTCATCATAAAAACGAAGTAAAGCAGGTTAACCAACATGAAAACTTATATGAAAATCTGTAACAGGTTTCAATACGGACGAACGACATAGTAGAAACGGGGATCTTATTGAGCTCGGATTCAATCCGTAAAGCGTATCCTGTTCGATTCGAATCCGATATGTAAACCTGGTAAATATTTCAGATATTGAAGAACTGAATACTCACTGATGTTATGAAATCATATGTTTAAATGTTGTGACTGTTGTTCTGTGAGTGTAATTCCATCTTTCATCACATGACATCTGCAATTGGCGTATCGCTATCGTCACTACACAGTGATGGGCTTAGCAGTGGGTGTGGTGAAATAAATAGATACTCCCTATTGAGCTTTACATTGATAAATTGTACAAGCCAAGAACCGTAGCACCAACTATACACGACTGCAGAATGGCTTTCTACTCGTGTTGAGGATTGACGGAAACTTGGCACCATCGCAAAACGTTGTCACCACCCCCGATCTCAATAGTGTGGCCAACAAGCACATCTAGAACTCTCTCTCTGACTGAATAACGGGGTTCAGACGAGGAGTGACGTAACACTTCTGCCCACCAGAACTCTCTTCCTAACTTTCGATTTTTTAGATTTGCTTAAAAGAGAGCAAAATTTAAAAAAAAACAAAAACAAAAACAAAAAAAAAAAAAACGATTTACAGAATTATCACAAAATACTTGCTAAAGAACGTATGAATTAATATAAAAAGTTAGCAAAAGAAAGGTAACTTTGTGGTCAGGAAAGCTTCATATAGATAATGCACCTTTTGCTTAATGCATTTGTGTATAATTAACCAATGTTAACTTTAATAACCTATTAAATCTCGTGAAAAGTTAACACCACCTTTCCCTTATGTTAAAAGCTTAATAAATTGTTATAAGTAGCAATGAATATTGCTCAATAAATTAGCATTGCTTTAGAAAATGTGTTTCTTTTTCCTTGATAAATGGCTATGCATGGTCGAATCTCGCACTTTCTTTTCACACATGAACCTCATATCTCTTATCCGTTTTTCCATCCTCTTTGTTTAATGAACAATATACATGGTCCACCATTAAATACAAAGTATAGTTTTAAAATAAATTCTTTTTTATAAATCATACGGCAATGCCCTTCCACTGATTAAGAGAGAAACTTCATGTGATTTTTCATTTCATTAAAATAAAATATTTCGATGTAATGCATACGTTACTATATAATAAACTTATTTGGAATACTTATAATATTTCCATCACAGTATTTCAATGATGAGAGTGTTAGGTTTGGGTCAGTGCTACAAGTGCTTGTGTTATTTCTTTTATCTACTCTAAAGCGAGTCACTCAGCCCATGTGCTATGGCACACCATTACCCCTCTCAGCGATTGGCCGAACTAAAGGGCATTATTTCGACTCAGAACAGCTTGCCGTTTACATGTTTTCTTATATTTTAGATATGGCTGCCTAGATGAACAGACAGACGTACCACTCCCCTGTATTAACGCGGAGGCTTTGTCGTCTGAGGCTGCTCGTAGACATTACATATCAGAAGGAACGGGAAAGCGTTGGGCTCAGCCGGCAGGTAGAAAAGCGACATAGCACAGGTCGTAAAAGACTTTCTACTTTGGGAGAATGATGATGAGCGTCTTGGGCAGAAAGGCAAGTCGAAAGAAGATCCTTTTTATCTGTTGCTCAATTGAAGGCGGTTTGTTACTTTTCCAGTTCTTTGCAGCTCGTAAGTAATCGCTGTAGAGAGTTTGGTTTAGACAACTGTGTGTAAGGAGCCTGTATGAGGAACACGTCTTGAACCGTCTTGCATATGCCGTTGACGCTTGGAACATCGACTGGAAGTATAATGGGCCAGTGCGAGTGTAACGACCACGTGGTCACCGATATGATCGAAAGTTACTGTTTGACCTAACCCGACTTTTTGGAATTAATGTTAGTTCCATGTGCCAGAGAAAGTGGAACATTCCTATTCCTGCAGGATAACCATAGCGTTCGCAAGTCAAGGATAGTTCAGTGTTGTTTGATATGCAAAAAGATGTCTTACGGATACCGCCGCTCCCAAATCACTCCATTTAGAGCGTTTGAACATAAATAAAGAAGACTCTTCTAAACCACTGTCTCACCTCCCAGGACGTACGTTGAGCTTTGGCGCAGGGTTGAAGGCACGTGGAATTGCTTCGCAGAAAGGTTAATTATTTTCGCCAGCTGGTGGACTCCATGCCGATAATTTACAAGCTTTTTGAACATGAAGGATATTGGACTGGGTACTGAAGTCTTTTATGTGTTTTTATATTTAGATTGTTTGTTTTACTTTTTTACAGGGACCGAACTGTGTCTCGAATGTAAACATTTAATTTTTAAGGCCAAAATGGAAAGTTCTCATAATAGCAACACACATTTTAAAACTACAAGCATTAGACGTAATCTTATATTTAAAAATAACTCAATACTGAGTTGCCGGTCATGCAAAACAACGAAAAATTCAAAATAAATTGTGTACAAATTGTGCAAGATTCAATCTCACACATAATCTATCAAGTAATGGCTTTAATTGCCCAGAAGCTTAGGGTTGAAGCGTCAAAGCTGTTCTTTCACATTAGAAACCATCTGCTGATTCTATTCCGTTTAATCAGTATAAATCTAGCTTTTATAGAAACTTTATTTAAAATTCTTATAAAAATATACTGAAACCCCTGCGATGAAAAATTCAGAGTATATCAGTATTTTTTTTAGCATTGCGAATTACAAATCATCTGCGATCTTTATGATAAAAAATTCCGTTTTGGCCAAATCAGGAGTATCAGCAAACAATAATTTAGAATCAATTTGCATCATTATGGTGAGTAAATAAACATGCAAAAAAGTAACATACTATTGAATATATGAGTTATATACCTAAGCATATTCCTTTTTAATACATTTATGAGGAATTTCTTCCTCAGTATATTATATTAAAAAGGGAATAATAACAAAAATGCAAAAACATTGAAATGAACATTAGTGTACTAAAGAAATTTAAAATAATCATACCATTTTAAAATTGGTTTCTGGTAGAATGTCGTAGTGCATTATATGATGGCACGTCATTCTATTTTCTAAGTCATTATGGGAATGGTTGCCTTTAGTCAAGATACGTGTTAATGTAATGAATGAATGCACATATAAGCTGAATAAATTCTCAGAATAAAATGATATAGTTACGTATAATAATGGAATAATATATTACGTGAAATATTTAAAACACAGCCTTATTCGTTTTTGGAGTAGTTATTGCCAATGTAAAGAAAATGTATATGTGAATTACTACTAAAGATAGTAACTGAACTTAATTATAGCCCACATAAATACCTACAGTTGCGTAAGTATGGCCTAAAGGTTCTAAAATATTGCGATAATTAGTGTCATCTGGTAGCCGTGAAAATACAGGCAGCGACACGGTAAAGCTGAAACTCTAAGGAGTACTACTGTCATAAAGGCAAACATGATGTGCATATTTGGCCTGTTAAAGCTATCGACACAATTATTAAATAACAGGGTGCTTGAGAAATATATTATCACCAGGGCCCTATTTCACAAAATTATGGTGTATACATTACAAGGGATTTGCAAGTATGAGTACATTCAACTATTAGTACAATTTCTTCAACACTTGTACTTTACAACTCCATACTTACAAATATACAGTTCATTTGTATTGTTTTGTTCCACAGAGGTGTTGGTGTTAGAGATGCTCTTCTCACTTGTATAGATTTCCCTACTAGAGTAGGAATATTCGAAACTGCAACCACTGGTGTTAATTTAGGGAATCTTAATGACGGGAGTAGGCGTATGCATAAAAACAATGAACATATTAGTTTGTTAACGAAACGTGTAATTCTAGCAGCTTACACATTTTGCACTGTATCTCACAAACTTGTAAAGCTACCAATATGGAATTTTTATAAGATATTAAGAGTACTTAACTAAAGGTGCTCTGTAAATTTTAATTCTCTAATAAACATAAACGTTTTTAAGCAAGAATAAATCTTATTTCCTGATAGTTTAACATTTTGACATAAGTAATAAGTCAGATCAATCTTGTTGAAAGTTGGCACACACATCATATATGCAAATGTGAGGTGTGGTAACTAGAAGTATTTAAATATTGCAATTAGTTGGTAAAAATCAATACTAATAAAATTCTTCATTTTTTTTTCTTCAAATTTTGAAAATTAATTTCTATTCAAGCAACTAGCACAGACATATTATTGTAGTTTCCCGAATAGCATGTTGCTGTAATTTAAGGAATACAATATATATATATATTCCAAATCCACCGACAGTTTATGAGAAAAATGCATTATTGTGTCAGAGTTTTCAGTTTTAACAAGATTTTATTTTGGTTAAAAAAATTTACAAAAAATTTCGTATTGATATATTTAAAACTTTCTAAGACACAGTGTAAAATGTATACTGTTACACTGTTTGCCAGATTTACACTTCCTCGTCACTTATGTGCAGTTAATATAAGACTTACGATTGATATTGACCTATTCCTGTTTAAATGCATATTTCAATCCAGTATCTTATTTTGCGTGGTTTAAGACTCCAATTTTTTTTTTTATTTTAATGCTAAATGCATTACATACATACGAGTACTACAACTAAGTAAAACCTAGTTATCTAGTATAGTTTCAATTTATAATAAGTCACTGTTAGGCAGGAGTAATGAATAATTCCATGCAGAAACACAAAATCACTGCACTAGGTCTTCAGGTTTTGTTCTTTTGATTCTTCTTACTACGGTACAGTTGTCCAGCAGATGAAGAACAGTTGGGTTTTGATGGTTGTGAAGTCGCTTTTAATGCTTCACTGCCGTGATTTTTATTTCTTCATACACAGTATCCATTTTCAGGTCTCGAGGCATGTTGTCGTTCCTTATGTACATTCCCACGAATCATGTTATTTTGAAAGTTCTGCATAATTTTAATATTAGTATTCCTACATCAAAACAGATTTTAACAACTACTTATACAATAACAACTTATTGTGTATATACAGATGGGAACATTTTTCTAACAACCGATTCATTTCTCTGTATTTAATGGCAGGTTCGTTTTTCCTTTTAACACGAGCCTTCCACTTTAGCTTAGGGTTATGCCAAATACTTGGTGTCATTTGCATTTGGAATTATTTGTTTGTTAATAAATACAGACTTTTCTTCTTTTCTGTTTGTAAAACACACATGGGCCGTTTTGTCTTATTGAGGCTGATACACCACCTTTTGTCCTACCGCCACGGGTGGCCGAGGTCGTTAAGGGTTCGAATCCCGCCAGGGTCGTCCTCCCTGACTGAGGTTTTTTCCAGGTTTTCCTCAGTCCTCATAAATGGTAAATGCCGGGGAGGTACCCTAAACTTAGGCCTGGAACGCTTCCTTCCTAAATCCTTTCCCTATTCAGCATTTCATTTCATGTATCGTCAGTGTCCACCGCCTGTGGTGCCTCAGTAGTAAAAATGGGCGTTTAACACCATTAAAAAAATCCTTTGTCCTAGCACTAACTTTGTTAACTGCACTTTGAAGCCTATCAGTTGCTTCTTCTTCACTTTTCCCGACAGCCAAAATGGCTGTCATCAGCAAACGTGGTTAATGTTTTACTTGATTTTGTCGTATCTCATTACTTCACTAGTACACTGCAAGAATTATATTGGCTCAAGAACACTTCCTGCAGATGTTTCCTTAAATTCTGAACACTCACTGCTATGTTTAACCAGGAAAAATCGTGCGAGCCGTTAAGGAGAAATAAAAAACAACGCATATCAGCGCGGTTGTTGAGGAGAAAGCACAAACAACGCATATATATATATATATATATATATATATATATATATATATATATATATATTTATAATCAGCGCGTTCCCGAGATGACCGTCAAGTGCCACATTGGCGCTGGAAAGAAAGCACCACAACTAATTGGAAAATGTACGCAGTGTTTCCTCCGAACAGTAACATCAGAAAGGAAAAGTTAAACAGCTTAAAAATGTACTCACTTGTAAACAATCACTTTCAACAAGAATCATTTACAGAAATAAAGATGTTAGCTTACTTCTTACAACATATCACAGGTTACTGCAAACACGAAGAAACGAAGATGGGGAGTAGATATATTAAAGGAACGTGTTTTACAAGCTGTAGACTATTTGATAATTTTTAAAGTAAATCTGAGAGGTCTGCGATAAATTCTCTTCAGTTTTTAGCCCAAAGTGTTAATAGGCGTGTAGAAAATTTTCATAAAACGTAACTTGTCTTTTGAGGAAATATTTGGAAATTTTGCTTACTTTCCAATGTAGTTGGATGAATCAACAGATATCAGTGACCTGTCAGTTAGACTCGTTCCTCCGAATAGTTTTTAACTACTTTACAATGAAGGAAGAGCTCCTTAAAAGCACTGCTTTAACCTTCAGCTAGGCACGATCTTGTCCGCCGGCAAAAGTTCTGCGCATCGTGTGGAAGCACCACGAACTACAGGGACCAAGCATCCTGCCGTCTATAGGCACGGTTCCTGCGCCACACCTCCATATTTTTTTTATTAGTGTTTAACGCCCGTTTTTACTACTGAGGCACCACAGTGGTGAACACTGATGATACATGAAATGAAATGATTTATTGAGAAAGGATTTTTAAGGAAGGAAGCGTTCCAGGCCTATGTTTAGGGTACCTCCTGGCATTTACCATTAATGAGGACTGAGAAAAAACTGCATGGCGGGATTAGAGCCGACTCCCACTCACGATTCCGTGCCTTAACGACCTCGGCCACCCGTGGCGATACACCTCCATTGACAACCATGACCTCTCAGCTAGCAGAACACTTATTCAACAACTACCACTTCCGATCATCACAACTGAGCACCACTTCACATTCAACTGCGAAGAGCAGGCAAATCAGCTGAGAGAGACTATCGTCGACATGAAGGCCGACCTATCAACCCAACTCCAACTGCAACAGATCACCTAACCCAGCGCTATTTTGAACTTCAGGCACATCTCACCTCTTCACACGCAGCACTCTTCTCCCGCGCAGACATGCTAGAGGAGACCCACATCTGGAATGCGCCAACCACCACGCAGAATCAGCAATAACCACACTTCCGTCAACAAATCAATGCAGGACCTTTAGACTACCACAGTAGAACATCACGATTCTAGTCCTACAAGCCCTACAGCAATCACTGGACCAACTCCAGACACCAGATAAGCTACCTCTCCAGTCACTTTCCCAGTTTGAGCCCACTGGCCGACCCATACCATCCTGGCCGGCCAGAATGCGGGAATACCGCATCAACGCGAACTGAATTAATATTTAAAGAAAAACAATTCACTTTCCTTTTCCATCCCTAAACCTTACCCTAGAAACCACTAGTTGAGGAACTGGCAAGCCATCAGGGCTTAGGCATGTTGGCTGCCAGTTTGCACTGCAATCTGACAGCAACGCAGAACCGCTACTAACGGGGGTGCTCATGCGGAACCGCACTACCATTCTCCCGTCACTTTCCCTTCCTAATATTTTCCGCTTAACCCCCCCCCCCAAAGACGTGAAGTTATTTACAATACCCCAGTGGTAAATTTTTCTTGAAATTTAGTGGTCACACTGCTGAGCGATTTCATTGCCTTTAAAGGGATGCTCGCTATTGTTTCAAAGCCATCTAAAGATGTGCGGTACAAGTTTATGTGCTAGGGTGCTAACAATACCCTACCTACCTACCTACCTACCCACCTACCTACCTACCTACCTACCCACCCACCTACCTACCTACCTATCTACCTACTACCTACCTACCTACCTATCTACCTACCTACTTACCTACCTATCTACCTACTACCTACCTACCTACCTACCTACCCACCTACCTACCCACCTACCTACCCACCTATCTACCTACCTACCTACCTATCTACCTACTACCTACCTACCTACCCACCTACCTACCCACCTACCTACCTACCTATCTACCTACCTACCTACCCACCCACCTACCTACCTATCTACCTACCTACCTACCTATCTACCTACCTACCTACCTATCTACCTACTACCTACCTACCTACCTACCTGTGTTGTATTTTGTGGTTAACAGTTTGTATCCAGATATATATGAATAGCAGTAAGGTTATGTTAGAAAAATATTAGAGGATTTTTTGGTCAAAGATGATGGTTTTTATCTATGTTTGAAGATTAACATATCAATTAAACAGAAAGAGTATTTCAAAATAGTGATCACATGACTGTAAATTATCCATCTGATGATGATGATGATGATGATGATGATACTGACGATGATGATGATGACGATGATGATAATGATGATACTAGAGGAATATTGCTTTCTATTCTACAACGGCGGAAAAGATTATGCCAAGGAAGGATAAAACTGCCAAATGGAGAACCATATTTGTGATTAATAATATCAGAGCAAGGAAAAAATATATAAGACTCAGCTTCCTGACACCAAATATTTGCAATAAATGAAATATTAAGACTGCTTTGGAATGTTTCCTTGTGTATATCAAAAATCTAGTAATTCGTTCAATAGCCGACTGTACTAACCTTTATACAGAGCGTCTCTTGAATCATTCTACAAGAATAAAAGATACCGGAAACAGATGAAATATAAGCACGATCTTTTATTCCATAGCTTATAATTTCGATTCCTATCGGGTATTTAAATTACTTCACAAGGACTTCTTGAGTCAGAAATATTGTACACCCCTATACAACAGGACAAATTGTTGTTCCTAATGAGAGGTTTGAGATTAGACAACATACACAATAGTGTACAATGAAGGATATGATAAAATTACTGCAATAAAGGAAACATATTTTTGTTTAACGAAAACTGCAGAGGTTCACATAACTTTGTAAGTTACACGACAATTTATGGGCAGCTTGTAGGAGGTAAGTGCTCCTTTTTATGTGTATTCCAAAAGAGTCAAAGAATGGCTTCAAAATCACACAAGAACCACATACCACATACATATTAAATGACAATTTAAGCAAAACGTACACTTTTCCTAAGAAATGCAGACAAGAAAACCAAGTTCTTCTGCTGCAAGTTTAAGCAGTTTTTGTCTAAATCGTATGATAAACATTTGCAGTAAATGAATCCTTATCCGTGACGAAGAAAACGAACAGTTCTGAAATGCTTATTTTCACTGGAACTATACCAGGAACCATTATTTTCAAGTGATATAAACATACTCATTATTTTTATTTGTTAGTAGTTTTCTATAATTTTAATGTAATTAACGTTCTCTAATAATTTATAGAAAAATACATGTACCCAAACATTTACAAAATTTTCACATATCATTGGTTTACTAATTAATGTTAAAAACGGGAAAAAATTATTACCTAAAAATTATATTGTAAAACTATTGAAGAAAACAATAATTTGATGTAATATTTTATCCTCAATTTAAATATTGAAATAGAGTGCTGTGAACATTTCACCTGCTTACTTTGATATGAGTGGCCACTTCCTTATAACTGTTAAAAGACCATGCACGAGACGAGGATATAGTGTCTATCTTGCCTACAACAAGATTCTAACACAAAAACATTAGTGGAACAAGTGATGGGCTTCTGGCTTTCATAAGGTGACTTAATGGTTTCATTACACTTGTCAAGAATGATGAAGCGTTTTTACGTTTATTTCTTACGATTGCACCATTCAGTAACATGTTAGAATGTGAGCAATCTATGGAGGTTGTCGTAAAATTTGCAAATCAGATACAGCCCATGCACTAAGGAAGAAGCTAATCCAGATATCTGACTGAAGAGGAGTATGGAGTATGGACAATTGCTTCATCGTGCGGAGGTGAGCTGCATTAAGAAAGGAAGTATTCTCCGTCATTTCTATGAACTTACTGCAGCTGTGGTCTCTGTTCTTGCAGAACGTCGTGGCAACTACTCTATTTTAGCACATCATCTGTGGCTGAGGGACTAGTATACTTCATTTACCACACTGAAGAACTTAACGAGCTTTAGCACAAGGACAAGAACGATCTGCTAATTATTTAAGATATAAAATTATTTGGTGCGAAACAGTAGGAAAAAATTTTAGGCAAGGTGAGCTAAAACATTTCTCTTGTTTGAAACAACATGTTGTAGGAAACGGGGGAAAAAAAACATACAAACTGAAACTTTTTCAGGAGAGAGGAAACACATAGAAATGTTAACACTACTTAGAAATGAGTTCGAAATGAGATTCTCGGACTTTAAAGAAATCGAGCCAGTCTTCGGTTCATTTCGTATTCATCTACGTCTCTTAAACATTTGTTTAAGAACTGTGCCTCACTATTGAAAAAAACATTTGAATGAAGATGGGGCTATAGTTGAACTCCATAGAATTCTCTACAAAACGACTTGTGTTGGAACAGCGCCTTTGGATAGGAAAATGAAGACAGATCTTTGTCTATTGCGCCCAGCGACAAATATTTATTTTTATTTGTTTTATTTACGCACGCTCTTTAACATCTCAGGTCATCAGCGTCCAATTCTATTCAGAACGTGAAACGGCGGACAAATTTTGCTCAAAGGCCTCTTCTTTCAGGCTTGAGGTTCATTTTCTTGCCGTAAATGTACGACACGGGACCCACGGCTTTACTTCCCTTCCGAAGGAAGCCATACTTATGGTTTTTACGCCCGAAAAAAATCTATCGATCCTGGCCGGGTTTGAACCCGCGATCTTGGGTTTAGAAGGTTTATGGTTACCACTACCCCACCAGGACTGATCCAGCGACAGATAGCTAATATGGTAGGATGCAGTTCGGAATCGTTCTGTTGCTGTACTTATCTCTGTGAATCCAGTCAAAGTAACTAAACAAAATAAATAAATAAATAAAGTATCAATTACAGTCTAAAAAGCAGAAGTTTCACTTTTAGCTGAGGTGCCGTTGCAATGACTACGTGACCTCTCTGTGGTGGGAAGCTACTTGGTAGGCCTGAATTTTTCGGGGTTACGTTGAATTCAAATTATAGGAGTGCACATAAGAGCTGTTGTTAAATGGCGCCATTCCAATAATTATGAAACTGACATACTTTATTTAAAGAGAAATTCTATTCTCCTCTCTATGCCTTCCTAAACCAATCTTATGATTTGTTAGTTAAAGTTAAGTATATGCATCACGAAGTTCTATCAAAAGCATAGCTGGAACACACAGTCTATATGGAGCCTTGTTTTTCTAAACAAAATATTTGTATGCCTACATTTCTTCACCTGTAATGTTATTATAGAAGTTATACACACCCTTTCTGAGAATTACGCTTAAGTCATTATGATTTATGAGTATTTGAAGTTTAAAGCTAACCAGGCATGTTTCTAAAGCCATTCTGTTCGTAGCTAAATGTTTTTTCTGCTCAGAGTTTTCCGAACCATGTGATAGATTCTTTGAAAAGACTTTCTGGGAACTTATTACTGTTTCCTGGGAACGTTTCTCTTAGAAATGTGAATATTGAAACAAGATGACCAGTTAATTTAAATATATTTTATTTCCGAAATAACTATATAGTAAACGTTCTCTCTCTCTCTCTCTCTCTCTCTCTCTCTCTCTCTCTCTCTCTCTCTCCGCCATTCAACCCTTTTCCTTTTGCTAGTGCATTCCATCTGGCACATATGAACTCTATTTCTGATTTTAAACACATCCCCTTTCATAGACTCAACTGAGGTTTTTATTAGAACCAAATCAGTGTCAAGTTTAGTTTTTGTAGCAGTAGGATGTATATTTCAATAATGGTTTGCCAGGTATATAAATTAACACTTCTCTAACGCACGGGTCAAGCTAGTGCGTTCGTACTCTTTTTTACATATATGAATTGTTGAAGAAAATACACACAGAACTATATATGCACTGAAATGTTTAGGAAATAATGCTCCTTTCCGCAGTTATGACGAGGAAAAATATGCAATTTATTAACACATCTTAAATTTATCATTACAGGGCACTAAACAAACGAAATATATAATTCAACAGATACATATACAAAATACCAAAAAACAAATAAAACAAAAGAAATAAATTTAATATACTATGTCCTCTCTAGCCAGAGATTTTCTCTTGCCCATCTTATCTTCTCAATAAATTTGCACAACTCCTGCCAATTATTCTTTTCCGATACCAAATTTAGACATGCCGCCCTACTCCTCGACCACACGAAGTTTTCGGTGAGAATCTATGACTCCAGCTCTCTGAAGATTCACATTCTGAGAATATGTACTCAATTTTCCTTTTTACCACACATAGGACACAATCTTTCCCCTTTGCCATTCCCATTTTCTGCTCTTTCCACCTCGTAAGACGCAGCCAATCCACTGCCGTTTTCTCTTCTCCTGTCATTATATTTATATATGCTTCTTTTCTCCATACACCTTTTAGTTCTGATTGTAATTCCAGCGAGACTTGCTTAGAACACTCATCTTCCACTCTCTGCATATCAATATCAATTAATATTCTTTTAACTTTCCTCCAAACATTTCTTCTATTTCTAACGCCCATTCCATTCCTATTCTTTCAAAACCCTTCTTCATGGTAGATGCCCAGTTCCTAGTTTCCATGTTTTTCAATTGTTCTTGATAGCAAATTAATTTTAACATTGTGTCTGCCTCCTTATTAAATCTATCCAGTGTTTGCTAGTCACGAGTTTAAAAAACATTGTTACCAAATCCACTAACCTCTTTTCTCACCCCACAATATGCCGTTTTCCTATCAACCATTAAAAGTACTTTAATAAAATTTGTGGTAGATTTTCTGCTTGCTCCCACCCCCACATTTCTGCGCCATAACTTGTCACTCTATTTGTTGCATTGTACACTTGTGGTAAAGTGGGAACCTAGTCATGGAAGTGAGCAGCTCCTCCAGCTGTCTGCTTGCTTTTCTTTTTGAGTAGTCAACGTGCTTTGACCATTTGCCGCTTGTTTATACCTAAATGCGTACTGCTTTTAACATTTTAGATTCCTCCGCCGGTTACGCCAATACTCTTCCATGCTGTAAACCGAGCCGTTTCTTTTCTCTACATTAAATGATACCCCATATTTGAAAATAGTGTTTAGTACCCATTTTTATGGTGAGGTACCTCAGGCGATGTACACTAATGATACATGAGATGAAATGAGAACTTGGAAAAAGATATTTTTAAGGAAGGAAGCGTTTCAGGCCTAAGTTAAGGGTACCTCCCCTCCATTTGTCTTTTATGAGGACTGAGGAAAACCTGGAAAAAGGCTCAGTCAGGAAGGACGATCCTGGTGGTGATCGAACCACAGACTTCCAGCTCACGAGTCCGGGCCTTAATCATCTCGGCCACCCGTGGCGGTAAGAGAGACCCCAGGTAGTGCAATAAATCTCAAGGCTGTTAATGCAGCTCTGTAACCCCGCCGCTGAAGTTCATCGCAATACATCATTTACACACAAGAGTGCTGGAATTTTCTGATCTCTCATAAGTGTACATCATAATCAGCTCCACATAAATCCACTGAAATGTCATCTACGAATAAATTAAATAAAAGAGGTGAAAGACTGTATCATTGTTTATGTCCTTCGTTAGAGCTCACGTTCTCGGTCACATTGTTTCCTTTACGCTTCACACAGAAATTTTCTCTCTCATAAATTGTCATCAGAGCTTTTAACATTTTACCTGAGAGCCGTTTCTTCCACAATATCTGCTCCGACACCTAACTTGATAGTCTTCCTTGCTGAATTTTACAAAGCATTTTCCCAAGAGTCGGTAATAAATTGATATCTCTATAATTATCCGGATTTTTTGAAACCGCCCTTTCCCTTCTAAATAGTGGAATTATTCTAGATCCCAGTAGATAGGCTCCCTAGTCAAAATACAGTAAAAATGTTTAGTCTTCGCTCAATTCTTCAAAATTCTGTTTGCAAGCCATCCATTCCCACTGTCTTATCATTCTTCTTTGAATGTATAACTTTTATTAATTCCTCCTTTGAAATCACCGAATCTAATACTGGCATCAGTATTAGATTCCCCCCGCTGGTAACTGTTCCCTATCCCTGGTCCCGCCTAGTTTGACCCTCCCCCATATAAATGTGAAAAGGGCCTAGCAAAAAATTCCGTCTGGATATTATGTATATATCAACACCCGTTCCTATTTCCTTAATACTTCCCCACGTTTCCACAATATTATCTGCTTGTGTTGAGATTCAATTTGTTTCCGCCATGAGGTGTTGCTACTCCTCTTTTGTCTCCTGCAGTGTTGTTTATATTGTTTCCTCATTTCTATGCATGGTTTTTGATTATGTTCCCCATGATTATGTTATGTTTCGTAAAACTATTACATCTTTTCCCTTCTTTCTCTTCTCCCACCTAAAAATTCACTATATCACCATTTTTATTTTTATTTTTATTTTTACTTTTGAATTTCATATTCTTCCCCGTTAAATGCAGTAGTGCAGTGTTTTTTTTTTTTTTTTTTTTTTTTTTTTTTCTTCCAATAGCTGCATTCATGTCCGCACTTCTGTCCACATTTTGCTGAACTAGTACGAAACTGAAATGTGAAGTCACTGCTGTTCTGCGGGGAAAGCACTTGATCCTTTTATTTACCCTTCGTTGTTTCTCCCTTCTTAAAAACTCCACTCTCCTCTTCCCCTGTGTCTATCTCTAATTCTATTGCTGAATGGTGTGACTCCAATCGATCTGCAACTTTGAAATGCATTATTTTCCCAATTACATCCTGGGATATTAAAACATAATCAACAATACTACCCATTATTGTTTATGTAAGTAAGTTCCCCGTTTGGTTATTTCTCGTTTAATATTTCTAATTAAAACTCGCATAGTAAAAGCAGTCTCATTTCATTTGAATTTAATAACTTATCTTTTTCCGTTCTAAATACACCCCTTAGTTCATTTCAACCTTTCTCCCTTCCAAAGTTGAAAATTTCAAAACCAATGCTTGCATTAAAGTCTCCCATGACGATGAATTCTGCTTCAGAAAATTTCAAACATAACTCAGTGACGATATCCCCAAGTCTTCAAAGAAAGCAGGGGAGGTATATCTGGATGTTGATGTTGGTGATACGAACTGATATACAAATATGTATATTTCTCACACTAATATGGATATGCACTACCCCTGGCATATTTACAGAAACAGAAGGTGCCAAAAATGTATACATACTTCAAGCAAAGTAAAAACTGTGTTAACGTAACAAAACTGAATTCACACAAACAGAAAATTATGAACACTAAACATCTGAGACATTTACAGTTACAACAGTTGCTCAAAATGCCCACAATTGGCGTCGAAACACTTCTGAGTACATTGAACTACTGATTGAGCAACGTTTGCGAAAGTGTCCTCAGCAATTGCAGCACACGCCTTTTCAATTTCTTTCCGAAGTGCTGGCAGTGTAGTTGCATTTCTACGGTATACAACATTCTTAAGAGTTCCCCATAGGTAGAAGTGCAACAGAGGTAGATCCGGAGAAGGCGGTGGAAACTCAATCGGACCTCTTCGTCCTATCCAGTGCATTGGATAGTGCCCTGGATCCAGTACGCGGGGCTTGTTGCTGTGCGAGTTCTCCCAGATCTGCCCTTGTGAACATCGCATACGGTACCACGAGTTTCAAATTTGTCTCCAATGCGTACAATTATTACTCTCGTTGGCGGTTCTGTTCTGTACACACGTCTCCATTACCTTTGAACTTCAACAACTTTCTCGATTTTCCAAAACCATTTCAAAATTGCCTTCCGCTGTTCAAACGATAATCATGTGTCCATTTTGTTGTAGCAACGCTAGCATAATGTAATGTGAATCACATCTGTTTACAGAACATCATACTACACATTATTGTTGTTTTTCGGCCCAACTTTGAAAAATATTAAATAAATATTTACTGTAAATGTGTGTATGCATTTTGGTTTGGCACCTTCGTTATATGCTAAATATGTTTCAATATACTTTCCTCATAGAACGCTAACACTTCCCCTTTTTCATTTTACTGCTCATCCCGTACCAGTACAACAAAGATCATCCATAGCCTCCCTATCCCCTAATAATACTTCTGTCATGCTTAGAACACCGAAGGATTTAGCATACCCAATGACTCTTTCACTTGAGAGTTTCCTTATTAGTCCCTCGATGTTGCATACTCGGAGTAGGGAGAGGGAAACCTATGGTTTCCTTTGTTGTTGGGGTTTCTTTCCTCTCCTCCATGTGTTGGCCAGTCTTTGGGACTTCCTGGTCAAATTACCTGTTGCCTTCCCCCCTGGTTTGTATTATTACAGCTATCTCCGCTGCCCTTGTTGTTGTTAATGCTGCTATTGTTACTGCTGCCATGACCTCTACTGCTTATACTACCGCTACACCTTCTCTTGTTCGAAGTGTTATCATAACCTTGACCAGAGCTCCTTACCATTGAACCGTTGCCACTGCCGCCTCTCCTGTCGCTCTCGTGCGCCGGTCTTCCCCCATCTCTCGTGTCTATCACTGGTTCCTCTCGTCTGTCGGGATTCGAGGAGGGAACCGCCTCTCCAAGTCTACTGAACTCCTCCAGCTCAGTCCTTCTCACTCTCCCATTGATCACCAACTTGTTAAAGCGCAGGAAAGACTCAGATCCCTGCCTCCGAGCATAACAAGATATTTCTTCAGAAAATTCCTTCCTCTCGTACTCTCTTATTGGAATCTTTGCTGGTAGTGACATCACATTTCCTCAAACTTCAATCACATGGAACATTTACTTCCTTAGTTTAAAATGAGCGATTGGCTTTGGGTTCCTCTCACTTCCGATTCTATGGGCCCGTTTAATGTCATACGCACCCAAATTAATTCCTATTTGAAATATTAGTGTCCCACTATTTCTCCGCCAGCTACAAGCTCTCCTTCTCCTTTTTACCACCTCGGGTGGCCGAGGTCGTTAAGGCTCGAACTCGTGAGCGGGAGGTCTGGGGTCCGAATCCCGCCAGGACCGCCCTCCCTGACTGGAGTTTTTTCCAGGTTTTCCTCAGTCTTCATAACTGACAAGTGCCCTAAAGGAGGTACCCTAAACTTATGCTTGGATCGCTTCCTTTAAAAAAAAACATCCTTTCCAAATATATCGTTTCATCTCATGTATCATCAGTGTCCACCGCCTGTGGTGCCTCAGTAGTGAAAACGAGCGTTAAACACCACTCTCTTCTTCCTCCTCTTCTCTTCCCCTACATCAACAACACACTATTGTTTCTCCTAGACTGACTCTGCAGGAAAAAAACACGTCCAGTAACAACCCGTTTAGATCATAAAACAAGTTCATAAAGAGCCCTCAGAATTGCCGCTTGCACACTAGAGGGCGGAGCAGAAGGCTTTCCAACACCGAAGCCACTGTCACACCGCATTGGCCCACCTCACCCTAATACTTACAGCCCTACAACAGAACCAATGGAAGCGACCGGAGGACTCCAGGTCCAGGATAGCCGGCTGCAAGAAATTTGACACGGGACCTGCACTTCAAGCCATCCCGCTCGGTTAAACTGGAGGATTAGAGGGTGCCGGAGCATATGCAGCTACATTGTCTTTGTATAGTAGCGTAAGCTCAAGTACGTTCGTTTGTCCTAAGAATTATCAAGCCTATCCAGGAGAACCCTATCTGAAGAACTGGTTTTTTCATGTTTTCTTCTTCTTCTATGGCAGTACAACGCAAGATCAAGCTATGGCCTGCCACAGTGACTTCTGCTTACTTCCTCTAATCACGTCTTACTACTTCATTGATAAAGTGTAGTATTGCAGGGGGGGGGGGCATGAGACCAGTATGCCGGCACTCCCCCGATCGCCTAAGATGCGGCTTCCTAGATCCAACAACGCCGCCTCTCCATCAGGTAGCTCCCCAATTATCCTCACGAGGCCAGGTGGGCCCCGTTCCAGATCTCCCTAATTGAGAAAATTTCCTTAAAAGCTAGCGGGAATCAAACCGGGATCGTCCTGGCCAGCGGTCAGCAACGCTAACGACTAGATCAAGGAGGCAGCCCTCTTTATGTTCTTAATGCAATTTCTATGGACTCACATAAACTGAATGCTTTTATTGTTTTATGTAGATATACATAAATATAGTTAGCTTATTTCTGTTTGTGCCATTCTGCATTGTGGCTCTAAACACTATTTGGTTTGGTACATTATTATCAGATAATTATCAGAAGTGTCAGATTCAGTAAATTAAAAGCTTTATAAATTCTCATATTTCTTAAACCTATTAGGCAAATTACGAATGCTGTTATACCTTACTTTGACATTGAAATTCTCCAAATAGTATGAAGAAAAACTAGTGAGCCCTTTTCTTCCCAGCCACAAAGCCAAGATTTGGTAAGTGCTATAGGTAAATGTTCCAATGAATTGGCGGGTTTTTGTCATAATTGTATGGCAGTTATATCAGTTCGGCAATGGTCAATGTAACCAATTATTCTCTAACTTTTGTTTGCTTCTTTCAGAAAAAGGCTCATACAGAAAATTATAAACAGAATATGTCTTAAGAAAAATACAAAACATTTTAGGAAGAATTTATCCATTCAATTCAATGTTCTGCAACCTTAGACAGCACAGCATTGACAAGGTGGGTTATGCCAATGCAGAACCGTAGGTCATTATCGGCATGCAAATAACGCAAAACAATATTCACAATTAAATGGATATTAAAACTGGCAACAAATGAATTATTATTATTATTATTATTATTATTATTATTATTATTATTATTATTATTATTATTATTATTATTAGCATTGCAATTAGTGAAATCCGGTTGACAGGTCTGTACGTAAGTGCTGTGGTTAGTGTGAAAGGAAGTTTCTGTTCGTAAGTGCTGTGGTTAGTGGTGAAAGGAAGTTTCTGTCCGTAAGTGCTGTGATTAGTGGTGAAAAGAAGTTTCTGTCCGTAAGTGCTGTGGTTAGTGGTGAAAGGAAGTTTCTGTCCGTAAGTGCTGTGGTTAGTGATGGAAGGAAGTTTCTGTCCGTAAGTACTATGGTTAGTGATGGAAGGAAGTTTCTGTCCATAAGTGCTGTGGTTAGTGATGGAAGGAAGTTTCTGTCCATAAGTGCTGTGGTTAGTGATGGAAGGAAGTTTCTGTCCGTAAGTTCTGTGGTTAGTGGTGGAGGGAAGTTTCTGTCCGTAAGTGCTGTGGTTAGTGATGGAAGGAAGTTTCTGTCCGTTAGTACTATGGTTAGTGGTGGAAGAAAGCTTCTGTCTCTAAGTGCTGTGGTTAGTGGTGGAAGAAAGTTTCTCTCCGTAAGTGCTGTGGTTAGTGGAGGAGGGAAGTTTCTGTCCGTAAGTGCTGTGGTAAGTGGTGGAAGGAAGTTTCTCTCCGTAAGTGCTGTGGTTAGTGATGGAAGTTTCTCTCCGTAAGTGCTGTGGTTAGTGATGGAAGTTTCTCTCCGTAAGTGCTGTGGTTAGTGATGGAAGTTTCTCTCCGTAAGTGCTATGGTTAGTGATGGAAGGATGTTTCTGTCTGTAAGTACTATGGTTAGTGGTGGAAGGAAGTTTCTCTCCGTAAATGCTATGGTTAGTGGTAGAGGAAATTTCTTCACACTGCGGCGCACTATAGACATAGATAAGCACAATCCTACCTTCAATTGTATTATATATAATGTTCGGTTTATGGGAGCTAAACTACATCTTCTCTCCGTCTCACGTCCCGGCCAAGACCGATGGATTTTTTCGGGCGTAAAATTCCTAAGTATGGCTTCCTTCGGAAGGGAAGTAAAGCGGTGGGTCCCGTGTCGTACATTTACGCACGAAAAATAACCTCATGCCTAAAAGAGAGGCCTCTGAGCAAAATTTGTCAGCCGTTTCACGTCCTGAGTTGAATGGTACGCTGATGACCTGAGCTGTTAAAGAGCGTCCATAAATAAATTATTAAAAAAAAAATCTGTTTCACGTGTCAATCTCCAGAGAAATCCGAACCCTCCTGATGGCTTGGGTGTATAGTGGTATCCTTGCCACTAACGAAGAAAAGCACTACCTTCCAATTGCCATTTTATAAAGCACCATATGTTAATAGCGGAACGTAAATTCTTCATTGAATTCAAGCTCAAAGAAATTTATATATTATATATGTATAGGTAGGTAGGTATATATCTGTGTGTATGTGGAGCTTACCTAGGTCTAGTCATATCCCTGATATTGCCGTAAGGTCTATAGGAACGTTGGATTCTTCTTCTTAAGACAATGCTATTAGAGAAAGGTTACTTAAATTAAACCAGTTAAGTTTTCCCGTCCTCAAGCTTTCTGGCGCTTTAGTTTACACACTCATTCTGTAACAACACTCTTCACTGTATGCATTTTTATCTGATAAAATTATACATTAAAATATATTCCTTTTAAGAAGTAAAAAACAGGAAAATCAAAATCAGGTATAGTGATCAAACATAGAAACTGACAAGAAAATTAACAATATTGCTGAAAAGAGCTGTGAAAATGCATCACAGCTATATTGAAGCCCATTGCAGACTTTGCAAAAATATTTTTCCATGTTGACATTATCGGGTGTAAGCTGACAATGTAGGAGTCCATACACCGGATGATATTTTCTTTATTTTCACAAAATATAGAGCATGATCGAAATAGTTCAGGAGCCCGATCTCTAACACGAATTCCTACAAGTGGAGTTTTTGTTCGTGCCAAACTTGTTTATAATGAGGGCACAAAAAATAAAATAAAATAAAGGTGGCATATAAGTGAACTCCATTAAAACATCGTTCTTTCTAGTTGATAAATTGCGTGAAGTTTATGTGGAGCTGCAAAGGAAATGGAACATAGTTGCATTTCCGTACAAAAATGTTATATTTCTGGATTCTGCCGCACAAATTAAACAAAAAGTATATCAGAGTGAGCCCTGACTTGACTGCTCTGAATTGGAATTTAGCACACACAGGTGACTGAGGGTGCTTAAGCCATTTCCAATGCGCGCACCAAGAATCGGCATACTGCTTTACGCTAGACGATAAAGGTAAAGACGGAGCAACGACGAATGAGTGGCAGGGTAAACAGGAGAATAGAGAACATTTTCCAGAAGCCTCTCCATCCACCTTAATCCAACTTACGGCCACCTGAATCGAACTTGAGCAGTCTAAATGGTTAGAGAGCAATCTAACCACTCGAACATAGCGACGCTCTAAAACTTATACCAAGGCAATGTATTTACTGCAAATATACGAGGACACACATACCCCAAAATGAATTGCAATTGCTTATACGCTTTCTCTTCCACAGAGTGCACAAACATATTATTTAGCCATGTAGTCCGTAAGGTTAAGAATTGCACCTTAGTCTCACAAAAATATTTTCACAACTTGCACCAGGGTAAATCGCCAAGCAATAATCAGAAAACATTTTTGACCCTTTTGCAATTCTTAAATTCCTCGACCATTAGTTAGAACGATCTTTGCTGTGTTTAAGAATGTTTTCTCCCGTTTTTCAAAGCAATGTAGCTTAGAACTAAGAAATAAGCCATGGCTTTGAATAATGCTTCGGATAAGTAATTCGACACAGAAAAAGTTTTACTACGCTTCTTCTCAAACATGCTAAAGTTGACAAATAACCACCTATTTATTTTTACACTACCGTTTACAATAAGTAATTATTTCAACGCGTTTGACTTAAACCGACAGGAGATATGTGACGTAAGAGTGAGCATTAAACCGTCAAATCTTTTCAATTATGCACATTAATACTTCTAAAGACATTTTGGTCCTTACGGAGTTGACTAAGTTTTATTGTTAGACCTAACCGCCACGAATGGCCGAAGTGAGATCTGGGCTTCTTTCCCACCAGGACCGTCCTCCCTGACTGAGGTTTTATCCAATTTTTCCTCAGTCCTCTTAATGGCAAATGCCGGGGAGGTACCCTAAAATTTATGTCTGGAACGTTTCCTTCCTTCCTTTAGAAAAACATTCTTTACCAATTTCTCAATTCATCTCATGTTTCATTAGTGGCCACCCCCTGTGATGTCTCAGTGGTAATAACGGGCATTAAACACTGTTCAAAAAATGTTAAAAGATGTTAGAACCAGAACAGAATTTTGTATTAACAGAAATTTTATCATTTTTAAGCCCTCTATGCCACGCGGTTTAATGCAAAATAAAACAAGGTTTAGAAACTCTTGTATGCTGTGTTTATTGTCGGTCCTGGCGGTGTAGTGGTAACCATATCCTAAACCCAAAATCGGAGAGTCAATCCTGACAAAGGTCGATGGTTTTTTGGGGGGCATAAAAATCATAAATATGACTTCCTTCGGAAGGGAAGTAAAACTATGGGTCCTGTGTCGTAGATTTACGGCATGTAAAATAACCTCAAGCCGAGAAAAGAGGCCTCTGAGTAAAATTTGTGGGCCGTTTGACGCCCTGAGTTGAATGCGACGCTGATGACCTGAAATGTTAAAGAGCTTCCGTAAATAAACCAAATCAACAACAACAAATGCTGCTTTTAATGTAAAGGTTAGAATTTTCGTTTGAAAGAATTGATTTTGATCACATAATTGCAGTCATATGCGATAGACCTAAAGTATACCTTTTTGTTTAACTTGAAATTAAGTTATTATGTAAGCGAACAAAATTATAAGCAAACTACAGCATTGAGCAATACATTGTAAAAAAACAGTATTTTGGGGTTTAGCTTGCTCTGGAAACTGATAACAACGACAGGGTTTGCGGTTCCTCTTATACTCCTATTGATCTGGCTACTCTGCACTTGTAACGATGTTAAGAATCTGCAAGACAGGTGGCCATACAGCTGCACCATTTGCACTTTGTTTTATATTCAATTATTAGTTACTATATTTTGCTTTCAATTGTCACATTGCAGAAATACATCTCGACATGGCTACTGTGCTTTGAAACGAAGCATATTTCTTCGAAAACGAAGAAATATGCTTCGTTTCTGCAATGAATTTACATGTCCTGCTTTAACCTGTTTTTGGTGGTTATAATACAATCAGTTCCGTGATATGCGTGAAATTATATCACGAGATGAGATTTTTTTCTTTCTCGTAACTCCCAGCCTTAGTTTGCCCTTGTCATTCCAGTGAAATCTCCATCTCTTTCTTCTTTGCAAGGGAAAGTTATCAAGTTCAGTTATTTATCCATAATTTCTTTTCATTTTCATTTTCAGCAGTGCTACAATACTATATTATTAGATATTTTTTCTATCTATTTTCAGACGAATCTTATGACTGGAATTAAGCAAGTTTAAAACACAATTAAGAATCAGATTGCGTGATCGGATTAGGTACACTGCCCATAAACAATTAACTGCAATCAAGCACTTCTACAGTGCGATTACTACTCAAACGAAACGGAACTAAATTCAATGTGTATTCACTGCACATTTTGCAGATACTTTCTAATTACCTCCAGAACTGCTTGTTTAAATAGCTTCTTAACCCACTGTAGCTAAATTTCGCTGTCTCTTCCTTCGTTCCTTTTAAATGTGTCTATGAGTGAAAATGTAGTGACAAGTAATCTATTGGTTACTTCAAATTTGCGTCACATATTCAAACCGCAAATTCCGGCGTCTAAACGCTTCCACGGTTCCAACTGTCCTACACAGAACCTTCTAGGAGCCTATTAAAATCCCATTACCGCCTGGTTTCTATGCTGCTTTTGTGTGTTACAGAAAATTTCGCAATCCCAACCTCTCTTCTGTCAATCCGCATAAGTTTTACAATACAGATATGCAATTATATACAATTATATACAATTTTACTATACGACTATAGACCAATAGTTATTCTGAGCAATCACTTAGATAGTATATGTGTGCTCTCCCCCTTCTATAATTAATTAACAAATAATAAACATAATAATAAGTACACATAATTGCCAAAATAACCGATTAAACACCTTCAAAGGCCTCCTTAGTCGGGTATATTTCATCATTGAAATGAATCCAGCAAAGCCATACCCTAATAATCATAGAAACATATGTACGATATAAAAAAATTCCAGAACAGTTACATTGTTAATAATCTTAAAATAGCTAAAAAGAAAATTGTTCACTCATACAATTTTTCATAATTACATTATGTTACCATATTTCGTTGTAGCCGTCGGTCTTGGTGGTCTAGTGATAACCATACTTGCCTCGTAGACCCAAGATCGAGGGTTTAATTCCGGCCACGATTTTTTCGTGCGTGTCCTTAAGAACGGCTTCCTTCGGAAGGTAAGTCAAGCCATGGGCTCCATGTCGTACATTTACAGCACGAAAAAGAATTTCAAGCCTGAAAGAAGAGGCCTCTGAGCAAATTTTACTGAAATAAATGGGACGCTGGTGGCCTGAGATGCTAAAGAGCGTCCGTAAATAAAACAAATAAATCAAACGTAGCCAAGTTGTTATGGTGTAACCACATCCTTTCGCTGTCTAAACAACATGGATTCTGCTAACATTGTTAGTAAACATTGCCTTTCTCTTTCTAAACATTAACATGCACCACACGTCTCTTTCACTATCTTCCCACCGACACTTCCACCCTTACCCTCTCGCTCGGCACTTTACCTAAGGGGGCTAAACCTTTTTCCAGATGAACCACATCTAATGAAGACCTTTTTTCACACACTTTAACTTAAATCCCTCAGATATATTTCGTTGCATAATAGCCTAACTACAGAGACGAGTGCAGTATTGCATTCAGATGCAAGGACGACACTTTGAACATCCCCTTTAACAGATAAGAATGTACTGTAACATGTAACATACTAAAGTAGAATTGCATTCCTTGTTAAGTTAAGCTATGGGCTAACTTAGAATGAAAACTAAACAAAAATTCTACTTTTCAAATTCTTTGTACTAACTTGGACGATGTTTCTTAATGAAGTCAGTGGCGGCTTGTAACCACACATTTGCAATTATCTGGCACATGGCTCGTTTGCTGAACCATTTTACTGGAACTTTTTTGCTTCTATTATCCTATACTTTCAACTGTTTCTGTTTACGCCTTTAATTTTAATACACTTTGTATAATTCACGCATGGACTGCGGTTGAGGTAATTCTTTTGCGGTTCACGTCGGCTTGGAGATGGTCGTTCCCCGCCCGCAAATAACTATAGTTATTTTACATTACCTTATCGTGATTCAAATTTCTGTGGGTCTGACTCTTCTCCAGCTCTCTTGAACACTCTGGTAACTGTACATCAAAAGCTGTCAAAAGATTTATCATTGCCGTAAAATTACCTGGTTTGGCTACAATGAGGTGATTTCCTATGTGCTAGAGAAAATGGTTTGTTATCATCAATATAAACTCCTTGTCGGATATCAGCGGATCTTACAGTTTGCTCTTGTGGTCAACCATTAAGAAGTAATCTACCATACTGAGCTCTTGCATGGGTCTTATTTCCCATTGGCTCGCCTTAATCCAATTGCATTCTGGTGCGATGATCCCTAATACCTAGCTAGGAAGAGCCGTCTGAAAGTTCCATAGCTTAAACACCCAGTTTAGGTCAAGAGACACATTGACACCTCTAAGACACCTTCGGACAAAAATATTGTCCATGTCCTCCTGTACATCCTTTAACTTGAAATAGCCTTCCAATTTCTGCATGAACTGACGCGGATTGTCACTTTTTTCTCCACAGAAGAATGGTGACATCAGCTCGTTCAAAAGGTAGTAAAGTCAAGCACCGTTGATCCCCCAGGAGTATTGGTATTCTAGAATTATTATTATTATTATTATTATTATTATTATTATTATTATTATTATTATTATTGGCGGGACTTTCTATCCTGGAGGCTTCGGCTGACAAAGAAGCACTTGCTTTGGTGTCTCCGTCAATAGACTTATCATCATTTGTACATGCATAATTTCTTACGACAAGGTTTTCGTTACAACTATTCCTGATCTGGGATATTGCTTCCCTAAGTTCGGAAATGTCTCTACTTATTCTACCTTGACTATCGTCTAGGGCATGCGCCACTGACTTAGCCGCCTTGATCTCTCCGGACTTGGCTAGATTATCTTCATTCATTGCATTTATTATAGTGATTAGCTCATATTGCAAACCTAATCATTGTATATTCAAATTGCCATGCTGTTTTAGCAGCCACGCAAGCTCTATCTTTAAGTCATTAGACAATTTTATCTGTTACAATTTTTTTCATAACATCATTCCTGACAACATTTCCTCGCTTACAACATTCTCAACCTCCTGTCTTAGTTCCCCATTTCTTGGTTCCATTTTTCCTGACTAAGTCCTAACTATTTTCTAACCTTAAAAATTTTCCCCACATTCCTCAAGCTTACTGTCCATCCTAGACTGATTATCGTTAGTTTTTATTTCCACTTCCTCGAATATACTCTCCATCCTAGACTGATTATCGTTAATTTTCGTTTGATTTCCTTCAAGTTTATTCTTTATCATAGACTGTTTTTCCTCCAGTTTACTCTCAATCTTAGATTGATTCTTGCTCATTTTTGTTTTGTTTTTTCTCGAGTTTGTTTTCTTATCGTTGCTGGAATACCAGCTGAATCTGCATCATTTGGGTTATAATAGCTACTAGTCTATCTCCCATACCCTAACTATCCTGCACAAGTCTCGCGTCATCATTATTATTTGCTATTGATCTGCTCTCCTCTAGGCTATCTGGCTCCGCTATTCTTATGGTTTCATCACTTATATCAGCCATACCTTCCATCTCATCTACCATCTTATTCCTGAGCAGCATTAACAATTACACAAATATTACAACTATTTTACACTAAGTGTTGCTCCATAATGTCATTATCTTTCCTTGGCCTTAAATCGTGATTGGGTTTGGGTGTACCTAGCTCCGTTGCTCCTGGCTTTCCACATTCGGCGATTGTAGTAGTGTCCGTGTTTCTCATCAGCAGCGTCCCCGTGTAGTTCATAAGCAGCATCCTCGTGGCTCCCCGTGTTGTTCAGATTCCGTCGACAGCATCGTTTCCTCCAGGCGGCGTCCTCCTACATTCATTCGCGTCGTAGCCTCTGCGTTGTTCTTCCTCCTCGACAGCGTCGAAGTCCCTTGTTGGGAGCCAATTTTGAAGCGTGTTCGTCGTGCTTGATGCCGTCCTGTCTCAGGTACACCAAAATGTAAACCGCCGCTGGTATTCAGGTGACAGAAATGGCAACTTTGCCTCGGTTAGCGCACAGCCTCTCTTAGCCACCTCGCTGCATCAGTAACGAGTTTCACGGCACTTTCGCTGTTTTCTGCTATTAATTTGAGCCGCGATCAGGGGTGGGAAGACACTTGCAAATACATCATATTATTTGTAAGTTGCACTAAACTTGTTTATTGTTATATTTTAGCGGAGCTGCGGCTGACAATCAGGACCCGGTTAGTTGCAAACCTCGCATTTGACATTGGCCTAATTGCCGTAGATGTTGGCGCGGCTCGACCTTGACTATCGTGAAGTTGAGCGGAATGCAGCACTTTCCCTTTCATTCATAGGGGTAAACACCTCGTGAAGCCCGCATGTATTGATTTTTCTTTCGCGGTAGTAATTTGCGACTCCTGTGGAATGAAAAAGCCAAACCAAGGCTCGTAGTTACGAGAATTAAGAATCAGTGCGCGAAACTGCCTACGTGATCGCATTGAATACACTGCCCATAAAGAACTAACTCGAATGACTGCACTTTGACAGTAAGATTACCACTCAAATGAAACAAAGTTAAGCTCAATTTACCTACACTGCACACTTCATCTGTAAATATGCACTAAAAGGGGTCTTTTCAGAAAATACTTTTATAACGCGTCTTGGACCAGCCTTTTCACGCATGATATGCTTCAGCAACTTTCTTGTTCCAAGAGGTTCTTTATGCCATTCTTTACCACTTAGAATACATGTAAAAGACACAAGAACGGCATAATTTTGATTAGTTTAGTCTTTTTTATCGCTACATTATCACTTCACCCATTTTAACTTCAATATCACTACACGCATCAATGACATCTATATCTGAGTAGCACATTCCTTATTTGGAATCCATTCATCTATTGAATCTTCTGCACTGAAATCTGTAGATTTACCCTCTTCTGAATAGACACTACAAATATCTTTCTAATATAATCTTATTTCTTAATTGCTTAATCTGCTATACTCAGATTTGGAGAGTTCTGGAATATCTTCCATGACCTCTACAGTTGAGGTTTAATGTAGCAAAGTACTTAGTAGCAAGCAACAGTTGGAAACGCATTATTGTAACGATTTTATACATACCCGAAGCTGAGTGGTTTGTAAAGCAATGAATTTATGAGAATACCCCGGTAACAAGGTTACAGAACAAAGTTTACTTTTTGTGTGTGGACAAAAGTGTTAAGCTGAAAAAAGAATTACAAAACAAAGGAATGTAACACATTAGCCTAATCCTAAAACTCTGTATTCCAAACACATGTATAAGTATATAATACAAATGGTATAATTAAATTAGGAATAAATATTGTATATGTATTATGTAATAAGTATATATTTAAACACTTTTTAACTCTATATATCGTTTTCGCCATGCTTTTTATACATGCTCCATGAAACATCCAAGAATAAAAAGCAAAAATAAAGTAAAAACAGTGGTTACCTACTTTCCATTCAGAATATGATGCATTTTTACTCTTGTTTTGTTTTTATGTTAGGTACTATGTGCCTGGGAGATGGCTGGCATGCTTTCTAGTATATTTTTTAACTCTTTAACTCTATATATAACTCTATATATCGTTTTCGCCATGCTTTTTATACATGCTCCATGAAACATCCAAGAATAAAAAGCAAAAATAAAGTAAAAACAGTGGTTACCTACTTTCCATTCAGAATATGATGCATTTTTACTCTTGTTTTGTTTTTATGTTAGGTACTATGTGCCTGGGAGATGGCTGGCATGCTTTCTAGTATATTTCCATGATGTGGCATTGAGGCCACCATATTCCATATTGCTCGCATCATATAATGTTGCTTTACTCAATTTAGTGTTGTGATCATCTGCCCCCCCCCCCTTTAATAGTATTTATCGCCCGTTTTACTACTGAGACACCACAGGCTGTGGGCACTGGTGATACATGAAATGAAATGATAAATTGAGAAAGGATATTTTTAAGGAACGAAACGTTCCAAGTCTAAGTTTAGGGTACCTCCCCGGATTTTGCCATTTATGGGGACTGAGGAAAACCAGGAAAAAAACCTCAGTCAGGGAGGACGGTCGTGGTAGGAATCCAACTCCAGACCTCCCGCTCACGAGTCCGCGCCTTAACGACCTGGGCCACCGTGGCGGTGGATCCCTACCTTGAAGGGAATGAATGAATAGTGTTTTACGCCCGTTTTTGCTACTGAGGCACCACAGGCGATGGACACTGATGACACACGAGATGAAATGATACATTGGGAAAGGATTTTTATGGAAGGAATCGTTCCAGGCCTAAGTTTAGGGTACCTCCCCGGCATTTGCCATTTATGAGGACTGAGGAAAACCTGGAAAAAACCTCAGTCAGGGAGAACGGTCCTGACGGTATTCGAACCCAGACCTGCCGCTCACGAATCCGAGACTTAACGACCTCGGCCACCCGTGGCGGTTGCCTTGAAGGGATATTCAGTCACTAAGCTCATGTGTTTGTGAGATACACTGAGCCCACTAAAGAGCTTTCTCTTCTCAAAACAATTTTTAAAGTAAACGTGCGTGTTGATCAGTAAGACAATGACACATAGACAAAATATACATCGTTTAGACAAACCTAGGAAAGAAGACGTATACATTGGGTAAAAGCGATGATAATGCCCCGCTTTGTAGTGAAAGTGATACCGTTTGTGAACCTGTGTTGCAGACGTTTGAAAGAGATTGAAATACTGAACAAAAATACGAATGAATATGTAAGAGACAAAGGTTATTCTTACTACATTGGGAGAGATAGAATTACCAAATAAAAAACAGAAAGGAATAAGATCATAAAGTTACTAATATATCTGATATATATATATATATATATATATATATATCAAGGGATTGGTAAAGGCATGTGGTGCATGTTTTTTAATATTGGAATGTTCTAATCACTGACATAATTATAGAAATAATGTATTAGTTAAATTATTTGAAGGTGATTTTTTTCACACAAGTCATATATCAGGCTAAGTCTCAGGAAAAGAAGGAAGTCACAGACAGGACACGAACGGCGGATATTTGGCTTACCATGCGGATGCTATTTCCGACTACAATCGTAAATCTCTCCCATCTAAATCCATATGCCCTGGAAACCTCTAAAGTTATCTCGTTACAAATATTTCATCCCTAAGAGACGACTTTTGAGCACTTGTAGCCCAGTCTGTTAGTATTTAATTATATTAAATGCTATTTTTATAGTGTCCATATAGTAACAAAGTAAATGTAAAAATGCATCATATTCTAAAGAGAGAAATATCATGCTTCTGGTTGTTTTAATGCTCATTAACACTAATTATATTCTGACTATTTTTTGTCATGGGAGGATTTTTGAGCCATTTCAATCAATCAGTACAGAAAAACACTCCTTAAAAACTTTCTTTTGAATATCGTTCAATTGAGTGGAATTCTGCCAGCAAGTCTGGTAGGGATATCAAGAAAATGTAAATATTAATTTAACTAAAGTTATAGTAGTTTATAAAATAATACATTAAACCTTTCAAAATATTATCATCTCGGTTATCTGGGTTGTCACAATTTTCTTATTTTAATATATTTTAGACTTATGAGCAAGATATATAAAGCATTTTGTGTACACCAAAGCTGTGACGCCGGTAGTTGAACAACCCTAACTAACAAACTTTCAGTTGATTCCAATCATAAAGTTGAGCCTCTACGTTTGCTTCTGTTAAAACAGCATCTCATTGTACTTTAAAATATAAGAAATTGTACGTTGTTGAAACGATCATGCTAATTTTATAAAAGCGTGTTAAATTACCCCAAGTCAGTTTGAATAAGTCGTTTTAGGTGAAAACATGCATCAGTCTTTCATATGTTCCATATTATCACTAAATAAACCGCTGCATAACACAATGCTACATAATTAACAACTATACAAAATATTTAAAAGGAAAGATTACATAAATTGTTGAAGTGCAATACTAAAACACATATTAATTCAATTCTCCCACATTTTAAATTTGTTACAAAGCATTATGTTGAGGTATTTTTCCCTCTAATTTTTCTATAGTATTCTCTCATTCTCTTATTTACTGTTGTTAAATCATTAGATATTTCAATGCATCAAATAAATACTCTCTGAATATGTGAGTGACTCACAGACATATTTTCCATTAATGTTGCACTTTAATACCTTATCGTTTTTTTTTTTTTTTTTTTTTTCAATAACGGCCATATCTTCTGTTCATTGCAGCTATAACTGTACCATAAATCTGTATTACTGCTCTAGACAATGTTTCTTCATGAATGATAGCATGATTTGCTATCGGTCTTGCATCCAACTTCCTAGAAATATTCCTCCATTTTCGCGGTTTAGGCTGAAAATTGAAATGGTGGAGTTTTTCAGCTATTATCTGCACATATCACACTTTGGTTTTGGTTATTCTCGCCGCCTTTTCCGTGGTTTTTCTATAATTCTTCAGAACAAATTTATGTAAACACATAATCATTAAAATAGGTGAAAAACTTCTTCTTTGCTAGAAGATCAGTAACTTTCGTTTCGAATAGTTTCTTTGTTGATGTAGTTCTTTCAAAATGCCCTGTAGTGTCTAGAGATATTCCAAGGTACATATGAATAATTTTTCTTGCTGTCCATCTGATTGATAACACGAATAATCATTAGGGTTATAGGCATTTTGATTGTCTGTAAATAGTTATAGAGGTTTAGTAGAGAGCATAACTAATTAATAAATACATTCTGAAGAAAAATTTGAGGTTTCTCGAACAGATGTCATATCTGAGGAGATCTGAAGAACATTGGCAGCACACTGAAATTGTAGGGATATGTGGGCACCAACACCGCTGATGTCCCCAGGCATGTCATATCTGAGGAGATCTGAAGAACATTGGCAGCACACTGAAATTGTAGGAATATGTGGGCACTAACACCGCTGATGTCCCCAGGCATACTTGTCACTCCATCATAAGCTTGGCCATGGCAGCTCTTCAGATCGAATGCTAATCGAACCAACACATCCCTAATTACACAAGATAAATGTTCTGCAGTTGTGTCATTTACTTCTATTAATCTAATGAACCATTCATGTATTTTAAAAGTTTCGTTGTGCACCCATCTGACCGATGAAGAGACCAGAAATGTCACATGATTCATGAGCAATAATACTAAACGACCTAAATTTTGTATTTTGCATGGTTTATTCTTTATCACATTCTTGTGCATTGCATTATTTATAAAATTTACTTTAAAACATAATATGAAAACTTTTTGTTATCTTTTATCATTTTAGGGTAATCGATATCATCTTTGTCCCTTAATTTAATTCGTTGCATGAAATTGCTCTTTTCTTCCGTATGTCCCCTGAAAGCAAGACCTTGCCTAGTCAGAGCTAAAACAAGTATTTACCTTTAGCAGTTTGTTTCTACTTATTGTTTGTTCTTCACGAAATTGTGTTAATAACGGCGGCTCACCCGTATTTTCGACAAACTCAACAATGATGTGATTTTTTTTTATTCATGAATGACTCGATTGTCCTTTTATGTCCCGAATCCAGTCTGAAGAAACACAGGATCAAATGTGCATGACTTCAGATTTGTTAGACATGCTAAAATTTATGTGATAAATTGGAAATATTTTTGTTTTTTGTTTTCGTGCAAAATAATAGTTGCTGGGATATTTTAAACTACTTTCTTTGAAACGATTAATTTTTTTTCTATAAATTAAGACAATAATGAGAATTTGAAAGCAGATGGCTAAATTGGCTTAAGTACTGCCGTTTCTTTTCGAACATGAAAAACACTGGTAGTTTTCCACGTTTAGAATGTCGAGTAGATTAACGTTACTTTCGCATGATCTTGTCCTACAATTGGGTTTTACTTGGATCTCTTCAAAGTTTAAATTTATGCACCAGCAGAAAGACACTGTTCCTCGGTTCACATACTATTTTGAAAAAAAAAACGCTTTAATTACTGTTTTTTCTTTTTTAATTCCATTACTTAATAAATCCTACAATAATAATCAGCACAAGGACTTATAACTTGCACATAATTATTACAGACCTCTACATTTTTGTGATGCCAGCTAAAGGTTAACAAAATTGAAAACGAATTCACTATTTATCACGAAAAGACTCTCGACGGTTGTGTTCAAACATACAGATTTTCCCCTTTTTTATTTTTTTAAATTACCAAACAATTAACAGTGAAATACTCCTATATAAAAGATCGTTTTAACATGTATACACGTTGAAACCTAGTTAAGGTAAAAAGAAAACCATCTACAATGTTAGTAATAAGCAACTTACCTCTAAAATTAATAAATGGAGATTGAAGTAAAGAATATAAAACAGTATGACATTAGAACGTAGCCAGTAAATGGTAAGATCTCCCTCAGGTTATGCATTTCTGGAATACCTAACATAAAGCCAGACCGTAATAAAAGTTGCCCCTTCCAGGGTCCGAGACAAAGTACAGTTGCGAAAACAGTTTTGCAGCATGTCTATTTATGAACAACTATGATGCACTGTGAAATTAATTTTCAGGAACCAGCAATGTAGGCCTGCATATTTTAAAACTGGTTGTCATATAAGCTGCTAACTTTTCGTTTAATGTTGTAAACAGAAAACGTCTAATTAAACAAGAAAAAAATCAGAATCATGTTTCTAAAAATATTGATAGGACTATATTCTGAGCGGTTCCGGTAAAAATGCGTTAAATCTCCTTGTACAACATTCAAGTATTGCATTTACAATATATTAAGTGTAAAGAATAATGTTGAGGCAAACACTAAAAAGGAAAATGTAACAACCTACCCCATTCCGGGTTATTATCAGGTAGTTCATCCATTGTTTTCTATTTGGAGAAAAGAGCAAATACGTTGTGTTTTCTAATTTTATTGGACAAACACTCGTATAAATTTAGGAACATAAAAGAAGGCCTACTTGCAGAAAAATATTTTTTATTGGTTAGCATGGGAAAATAAATCAAAAGTTGTGCATGAATAATAGCAAATATATTTATTCATTGTCTAAACATTATTTATCAATTAGTATTTTTAACTTCAGCATTAAAAACATTGAACATTATCATGTCCATTAAAAAAATTCAGGTATGCTGAAATGAATACAATTATTAAAGTGAATCCAATCTCATGCTATAATCATTGATCACTTTCTGCTGAATCACAATAATGTGACAGATACAAAGCAAAGTTTCCGCAAGTGCAAAATTCATTGGATGTGGCCTGACTGTATTACACCAAATTCTCTCCAGTAGAGTAGAATGCGAAGCAGCCCAAAGAAAAGCATTCATCATCATCATCATCATCATCATCATCATCATCATCATCATCGTCGTCGTCATCGTTCTGCTTTTTATTTGCTATTTTCTTATTCTATCTTTTCGAGGTTTCTGACATGATCTTAGTGACATTAGAAATCTTTTCATTGTCGCTGTCTCTAAACTGCGTCTTTTTAGTGATTTTCTTAGCTTGTACATTTTTATTATTTTCTTTCCTTCTCTAATTCCAATTTTCTTTTCAATGGTATATCTATGAGAATGGCTGTTTCATGTTTTCGGATGATCTTTTGATCTTATGAGGCACCTGCCTTATAAAAAATTGCGATTTTTTCTGCGCTAACAACTTGGAAAACTTGGGATGGACTTGCGGCATGTGCTTGAGGATTCTGAAGATTTTGCTGTTAATTTGTTTACTCTTGATTACTTACCAGTGCTGGTGCTCTCTTTATGTGACGATTCTGAGTAATTTTATTTTCGGTAACTGTAGTCGTTTCATCGATCTTCTTGTTGTGATGAAGCTAGTTGCAAAACCAAATTCTCTGAATATGTTTCAATTGGAAGGAAATACTACTGCATTTGAAACTGCCTGAATATTCTGTTGCGTCATTGTTTTTGGTAAAGCTGAGGCAACAACTCGTGCATATTGTGCCATTAGGACGGTTTAATAGCCAGGTTGCACAAGCAGAATGACATACTTTTAAACCGACCATACAGCGTTCCGTCCAGAGTTTGAAGTTTGTGAGCTATAAACTGTGCTTTTCACATAGCTATGAAAATGTTTGGGAAATAGCAAGAAGTCTTCCTGCATCCACTCTGACCTTATAGCTGAACCTGCAGGGTCTGACTAAATGAAATAGCTCTTGAAAGACAAAGAATGGTTTTCCTATGGCAGACGTTGTTACCACATTTTCATGTTCAGTTGAAACCATGTTTACCTTGTTAGTAGATCTTTCCAAATCTACTGATCAGGAACGTGGGCAGTTGTAACTCCTGTTTTGTCTTTGTTTCAAATTTCATGGGGTAGGACTGTAAATTATCAAAGGAGTCAACATTTGTTTTATTACAACTTGTGCTCGCTTTACTGTTCCACTCGAGAGTTGATGTTTAATGAACGCAGTGAAACTGTTGCGTTTACGTTCTAAGATTCAGGTATTTCAAATCCATTCGTGTAAGTTAATTTTCGAATTTATTTAAGTTAATGTCAAAAGTTCGCAAAATTTATTCCTCCAACTTTTGTACCTGAGCGCCATTAAAATTTTTAACATAGCCTGTAGGAATTAAAGGTCCAATCTTGCGCACGTAATCTTCCCCTAGAATTTTCTCGCAGTACGCAGCTAACGGCGGAATTTATGTTAAAATCTAAAACAATTTGAAGAATGGAACGGTTTTCTATTTAGACAGCTGTAACAGCTTGGACCGTAGCAGCTGAAATCCCCTATTCGTTTATCTCTGCTGAATCTGCACTGTTAACTAAAAAAAGAAAAGAACATAATTAAAATTATTACCGAGATAAGTTATGGCCACTAATCCCTGTAACTTCCCATCCCGCTACATCATTAAAAAAGAAAAACCTGATATGACTGTATCTTGCGATAGCTATGGAGGGGAAAACATAAGGAATTATTAGCCACAGAAACTTTTGGATGATACGACAGAGAAAACAAATACGAATAGTCACAACGGTACAACTCAACAGAAATAGCTGAAGGAGTGACGCCAACTAATTGTGAACAAATAGAGCATCATCCACTATCATTGGTAGCTCGTCATTTTGGGATGCGGTTGTTAACTACGTATATAAATTATAAATTAATTATTTTAATATTAAAAGCTACGTAACTCTTATAATATTAATGATTCAACCATTATGCACAAAATTAGCTCGTCTCTCCTTACTTCTGGCAAACCTCTTATTGCATGGTAATTGCAATCTGCGATTTTAAAAATAAACTTGCGTTCAATTGGCAACATTGCAAGCGCTGGTAACCGATTTTCTTACATACTTAATTCTCTTAAGAGTAGAGAAACACCGCTCTGTCTCAGAGTCGTGAGTAGTACATTCAGCAAGTTAACACACTCACTATTGTTATTTCTTGTGAGTTCCATTGGAGACATAAAACGGCCATGTTCTTAATTCATCCCTACTTAAATTACAGAAAACTCGCACTAGTGTTCTTTTCCTTAATGAAAGGATAAACGTCAATCAACATTTTCATAATTCTGTAGGAAAGCCTTCCTCAAAGTCGGCGAACTTTTCGTCCTTAAAAAAATCCCAGTTAAGTTGGATGTGTCTTATTTCTCTTAAAGCTGCATCACATACACTGAATGCTTCCCTTCGTCTCTCACTGTAGTCGTTCAGCATTCACTTCTTTGTGCATTATTTCCATGTTGATGCCAGGTCTAACTTTGCCTCCTTTAAAACACTTTTAGTTGCATTTTAGCAAAATGTGGATAACTGTCACGCCTGTGTAATTGATTAAACAATGCATCCAGACGTAGCATAATTTTGTGAAAGAGGTGCAAATAGAACTGTGTCCCTTTAAAACCCTTTGAAACCACATTGTATTGGCATTATTCATATTGAGTGGCTCCTTCTAAATCATTTCATCCGGTCAATAAGCTCCAGTCAAAATGGAAAGTTGCGCCTATCTTGGTAGAGGGTTCTTTCCCACTTCGTCTAACATTGCCGATAACTAAGATAAATTGAAAAAAAAATCCACAAAACTACTTGGACATTAATAAAATTACTTTTACACTTTTATTTGCAAATGCTGCTTTTTCGGCTGGTGTGTGTATTTATTCAGTTGAAGGATATTTTGTCTTGATAAGAGCTTGAACACCACCTATAGAACCAGTTATAGCCGAGGAATAGTTGTAAGTGTGTAAAATGAGTTTGTTAGGAACATCAGTAATATGATGTCCAGTCTATGTAGATATGAACTTATCTAATGATTCCCCATTTTATCCACCAGGATTGACAAAGAACCAAAACCTCTCTACTTGCAAAACTACTCTATTATTTATACTGGTGAGAGCGCTTGATTATGCTTGTGAGAGAATATTTTAAAATATAAATTCTTGTGTTTCACTACATCACGTTATGAAATATATTATATTTTCCGGGTTATCAAAGAGTGAGTGTTATCATTTACTACATATTGGACTTTAAAATATGGAGTCCAACTGTACATGTTTCTGGCCTGAGGAAAGATAAGATACACGACACGTCCAATTCTTTTAGTAGTCTATTCCTAACTAACTTTTTCCAAGCTTTCCCCACGACCTGCTACATAGCTAACCATCTGTCAGATTAAAACACAAGACTTGCTTCTGGAAATTTCTAAAAACCAACTGCCATCAACGGTCAATGTTCTTAAAGGACATTCTTTCGCCCAGCAATAAACGAACACACCAATATAATAAAAAAAAAAAAATGTGCATGCCACACTATAATATTTGGGATACACTATTTTGGAATGCTTTTATTTATTATGCACTTCTTTAGCTCGTGTTAAGCTCTGTTCATCTAATAAGCTAAAGTGGCATTACCTTCCAAACATAGTCAGTTTTAAAGGTTTCTGAATATGAACACTTGCTGTGATCAGAGGACGAATGCCACCTACCCCATGCTTGCTTTTGTCCGTGCTTCTTCTCTGAACAGAACACAGGGTAAGCAAAACAATGTGTAATTAATTTCGCATTCATATTTATCTTCTTACATGCCAGCATTAAATGCTCTCTATTGAAGGATCTAGTTTTGCTATTTTCACTTTGAGCCATATCAAGATGATGAATTAATCTACCGAGACGTTTTCTTTCTTTTCTTATAAACTACGACAGCAAAAGGACTTAGCTAGCAAAAAATTAATTGAATTCATTTTAAACATTTAGAATGAGCAGAATAACCAACAACATGTGTACATGAATACCAAACAATATAGAAATAAAAAATTCACAGTTCAAGGCCTATGGGATGGAATGACTCAACAATGGTCTGCCTTAAATGGAAGGAGTTAACATTTTAAAGTCCTAAATTATTCAAATACAATTATAAAATATTAAACAATTGCGGTCCATTGAACTTTGTACATAATCATAATTAAAGCGGAATCAAATATTAACAATGCATATAATGCAGATGTTAGCCCTTAGATGTCCCAAAATTATTTTATTCAGTCTGTTTAGTACGTTATAACCAAGTCTGAAAACGATTTTAATAATGCCATGAAGTATTGAGAAAATGTAATACAACCAGGTAGTAACTTTCATTGGAAAGTGGTAACTATAATGGGTGTAAATTATAGTTGTGATGTGTTTAACTAACTATCGCAGTACAGATGTATGTTGTAAAAAGAGTACAGGCCATTCTAAATCCACTCTCTTGTTTGATTAATCTTTGGCTCAGAGTAGTTTTCCCGAATACTTCAAAATGCTAAAGATTTATCAATATCAAGAAAGATGATAAGAAATTGCACATTTGTGAGTTTCGTACCGATATTCTCACAAATGTTAGAAGTTATATTGTATAAACAGCTAATGGGTTACTTCAAAGGCATATTATCACCGAAATAGTGCGGCTTTTGTTTTTCGAAGTCTACAGTAATGACTGTGGAATATGTTGTCCAACCTTTTTATTTTGTCTCAGAAATTACTTTTTTTCAGAGTTGGAATTCTTTGCGATTACACAGGATACACTAGAACTTATTCACTCTTTTTATGTCACAGAACATGTAAGTGTAAAAAGTGTAAAAAATTAAACTTTAATTAACTCAATTAACTCAAGGGTCCATTCTGGGTTATTTTTTATTTACTATTGCCATAAATTATATACCTAATAAACTTTTTGTTGACACGGTACTGTTTGCAGATGATATTTCGTTAATGAATTATGACATGAATATTAGTATTTTAGAACAAAATAAAACTGATGGGTTTGGTGCAGTTAAAGAATATTTTTCAAATAATAGCTGTATAACGAAAGAAACCAAGACACAAAAACATTTTGGCATTATCTAAGAAAATATATAGTCATTTTATTAGTGTTATATTACTTGGATTTCACTTAAATTCTAAGCTTACCTGGAAAGTAAATATTGATAGTGTCTGCAATAAAACATCCAGGGTAATATTCAGAAAACACATGTTTGCCTTTAAACGTGCTAAGAAACGTGTACTTTGTACTGTTCCAAAGTCATATTAGCTGTGGGGACATTCTGTTAAAACAACAGGACACTGTTGTGCCAGAAAAGGGCGGTAGGACTAATGCTTGTAAATGTAATAGATAAACGTGTAGACCATTATTTTTATGAATCTTAAAATAATATCTGCCTTTTTATATATATTTATATATCTATGTGTGTATATATCAACGCTTACTTATATTAAAGAATACCTAAATGACTATGCTCCAAGAGAAATGCCCTAAAGTCATTCACAACTTTAAAACAAGGAATAAGTTAGATGTAATAAGGTGTAGGCTATCACCTACATCTAACACATATTTTTACAATTGTATGAATATATTTATTTAGTTGTCTTCTGTTACTTATAAATCCATTTTGTATTTTAGGTAATAAGTTATATTTACTTAGATATTTTGTTATTCGGTTGTATAAGACATGTTCAAAGATTTTAGAGATTGCTGGTGGTACAGATATTGATCGATAATTATATATAATTTAATCACTCTTTTTAAATACAGGTATTATTCTTGCAATGTTTAATTTATCTGGCATCGCTCCTAGCTCAAGACAACAGTTAATTATTGATTTTAAAGGATCTGCAATTTAGGTACTGCAGGCTTTTATCAGTACCGTTGGTCTGCCACCTTTTCCTATGCTATTTTTTTATTTTAATCATTTAGTTGTTTGTATTATTTCAGTACTATTAGTAGGATATGGGTAGATGCTAAAGAATATTTTTGAGTTTTCTTTTATGTTTTAATATGCGTTACATCTATATAGGTTTATTTTTTGACCTACAGAGACAACAAATGTTATTAAATGCTTTAGCAACTTGCTTAGGTTTTGTAATTATATTACTGTTGACTTAATAATTAACAGTAGTTATATTAGAAGAATTTTTTACGCTTTGAAAATTATTTATCAATTGCCAGTTTTATTTTATTATATTTTCTTATTATTGGTGACAATACTTTTTGCTGCTTTTATTGCCTGATCATATTCTTTTTAATGAATTTTAAATTAAGACTGCTAAGGTTAGCGTTTTCTTTCATCTTTGCTGTTGCTAGCTTTAGGAGAATAAGAAGCTGTTTCATCGTAGGATTAATCCAGTGATTAATTTTTTTTTGATTTCAGGTTTCTGCCCTTAGGTATGAGAAGACAGTACAGATTAATATAAAAATGTAATACATGATAAAATATATTTAATTTTTCATTTGGATCCTGTTCAGTGTAAATTTTTTTCCCAGGTTCCATTGGCCAATGCAAATTTTTTCTTTAGGGCTGTTGTGTAAAGGTTGGATAATACTGTTCTTGAAACTGGGTTCTTGTGGCAGTTTTAAATTATGACAATACATTGAGCATTATGATAAGATAGACATGGTAACTATGTATATAATCAACTAAGTTATATTGTCATTGTTGGTAAAGTTGTTGTCTATTGCTGTTCTTGATATATTGGTAATTTGTGTTGTTACATTAATGGTACTTTTTGAAATTATATTCATTTACAAGATGTGTAACCATAAATTAATTTATTGAATCAAGTCTATATTTATTATACGACATTATTATTATTATTATTATTATTATTATTATTATTATTATTATTATTATTATTATTATTATTATTATTATTATTGCCATTGATGTTATTGTTGCTATTTAGGATGTGTTCGAGTAATGATCTCAAATTATCTAAAAATATGTTTAAATCTCCTTTTAGAGGTCTATATATACCTATAATAACTACATACTTTTTATTTAGCTGTATATTTATACCTGTAAATTCAATATGGTTTTCAGCACACAAATATTTATATCAATTTCACTCACATTTCCTGATATAGCACAATTAGTAAAGACACCTGCAACTCCCTATGCTTTTGTTTTCCTATAAAATGGTACTTTGAGTTGCATATTGGGGATGAAGTTATAAGAAGTTTCATTTTCCCTCAATCCACGTTCTGTTATCATTAAAATGTCAGGTTGTTCTTCCATTACAAATACATGTAGTTGGTCTATTTTGTTTGAAAATATTTGTAAATTCTGATGTATAAGCTTCAAGGACTTACCATTATAGTGATGGGATGAAAAGATGTCTAGTTTTTTGGACTACATATATCTGAATTTAAGTTAGGGCTACTGTATCTTTGGTCCACTTTCTGCCGGGTTGCTTCATTATAATCATATTTTACAAAATTAGAGAATGCCTTATGTATTATTTGATTTATTACTCTTTTCCCTTTTTATTTAAATGCATGCAATATTCAGAGTACAGAACTCGGCTGGCATCGATCTTGTTAATTAGTTTTACATTCTTATACTTTCTGTGTTATTAGTTTTCTGTAGTAAAGTCAGCTTTTAGCAAAGTAGTAGAGATTTGAAATGTTTCTTGATTGTTAATAGCTTTAGAATTACGATCGGGAGGGTTGATTTATGTGATAACTCTTAATTTTTGGTATTGGGTGGTCCTAGTTCACATCTTGCGGCCAGCTAACCTGACCCGAGATTTTGCGTCATTTTCCTCAGTCCAATTTCTGAGTTGGCAAATGTCGGATTAATATTTCTCTGCCACAGATTCATCTTCCACTTCATCTTTCATCTTTATTTCATTTATCTGTATGAGAATGCATCTTCTGTATTTAATGTTGTGTGTTTATAACCAGAGAAGCTTTATTAAAGAAAAAGTCATGTATAAAATAGAGTATTTTTGAACATTCCAAATAATGCAAAATTGACTATTGTAAACTGCTGAAATATCAAATAATACCAAATGATGTTATTAACATAAGCATGTTGTAAAGCATGTTGGTTTAATAAACTGCAGAAAAGAACGCATTCTTTAGACGTACCAAGAAATAAACTACATTATAGATTCTCTGAATGCTTAATATTTCTACGGTGATTGCATACTACAAATAATGTTTGTGAGAAAGAAATTTGAATCATGGTAATTTTATCAATGTAATCTGCAGAAGATGAAGCTTGAGAAGTTGGTTTTAAAATAATTGGTGCATATTCGAGCAAGTACTGTACATGAAAGGCAGAGCAAGCTTGAGGTCGATAATATTTCTTACGCGATTACCTTTTGAGACCCTTGTTGCCATAAGACTTATCAGGGAAAAGAAACACAGAAATTAAAATTAACTACTGTAATGAGGTTAGTTAGAAATCTGGGCCATATATACTTAAACATGTAATTTGTCTCTTAGGATAAAAGTTCTTTCACGAGGATCACATTCAAAGTTTTCAAAATATATATGGCGCGGGAAAACAAATGCCACGCACTCCACAAACAAATTTCACAGTTTGAAACTCTAACATGACGCAAGTTAATGTTGGCGCATGAAGCACAGTAAAAACGCCTCTGCGATACTATCCTCAAAATACTCAGTTTGTACTGCCTTTCTATTCCACAATTTTCTGTGGGTTGTTTTATCGCACCCCAGTATAGTGTCAGATAAGAGAGGTTTGTGACTGTGAGCAATGGGGCACAGTATATCAATGTTACAGTAATGGCTTTACACACCGAAAATATTTTGTTTAATTTAATTCTTTTCCATGAGCTAATTTTTTTCAATTTGCATTTTCTTTCAAATAATTGACTTCGCACATATTAGCGTAAAAATAATCCAAACAGTGTAATGCATTCAGGTGATAATCATTTAATTTATTTTGCCAGTTAAATGCTCATTTTGTAGAATGCATGAGGGTTATTTTCCTTCTTTTATGAGTGAATATGTTACCAAAGCCATATAAATGTTGTGTCTGTAATATGAGTGTAATCTTATTCAACTTGTAAAGCACTTAAGTACATTATGTTAAAAAATGCTTAGAAGTGTGATATGCAGTATGATAGATTTGCCTACTTTGATAGTATTCTGTGTAGTGATGAATTAGTCCTAAGTATGTTATTACATTAGTAAAACGGATAGTTAAAACATGCATTACTTATAGAAGAACAGAACTAATATTATCACTGTAATAGTCCACTTGGTGTATGGTTTCTTAACAACAGTACTCATTCTACTGTTTAACATTAAGAAATCCTTACATTATATTCTCTAGGTTCTTTGCTACATTTTCCTTTGAAATTACATTTTATTGCTTAGTTTCACGTCTTTTTTCTTTATTGCAGCATTAACTTATAATCAACATGAGTCCATTCCTAAAACTTATGCAGTTGTTCCTAATGATGACGGGTACTGTATTAGGAATGCTATTGCTTCTGCTTGTGACACCTGACTTAGAGGACACCATGTTACGAGCAGTAAGGAAGTATCAACATAAACACATATTATCTTCACACACGTAAGTCTAGAGTTCCTTTTGTTCTGTTTTATTTATTTTTTTCATGTAGTGTGTAACGTTTGTTTTCACTACTGTGGCATCTTAGGCAATTTTTGTGCTGTTACCGCTTATGTACATGTAGAATAAAATTGAAAATGAAACGTGTAGAAAATTAAACTGGTTAAATGAATGTATTCATTTTCTTCAGTCTATAGGAAAATAATTATATATTGGATTCTATAGAATTGCAGTGAATGAAAACACAAATAAAGTGGTCAAGTAGTAGTAGTAGTAGTAGTAGTAGTAGTAGTAGTAGTAGTAGTAGTAGTAGTAGTAGTAGTAGCAGTAGTAGTAGCAGTAGTAGTAGTAGTAGTAGTAGTTATTGTTGTAGTGGTAATAGTAGTAGTAGTAGTAGTAGTAGTAGTAGTAGTATAGTAGTAGTAGTAGTAGTAGTAGTATAGTAGTAGTAGTAGCAGTAGTAGTAGTAGTAGTTATTGTTGTAGTGGTAATAGTAGTAGTGCAGTTGTGACATAAAGAGGCCGCAGCAATAGGAGAAAGTAGTAGTAGCAACAGTAGTTGTAGTAGAAACAGCAATAGT
>CM060846.1:244653011-244665511 GCA_030762175.1 Metallyticus violacea | reverse complement strand
GGAGAGCGTCTTCGTATAGCCCCTGGAGTTCCCCTCTCCAGCTAGACCACTTGGTTTTGTGGGAAAATCATTGCAGGAGGCACGAAGTTCCCACTAACATTCATGTCGGTCTTGGTGGTGTATGCTCACCATACTTGCCTTCTAAACCCAAGTTTGCGGGTTTAATCCCGGCCAGTATCGATGGATTTTTCGGGCTTGAAATTCTTAGAAATAACTTCCTTCGGAAGGGAAGTAAAACCGTGGGTCCTACGTCGTTGATTTATCACACGTAAAAGAACCTCAAGTCTAAAAAATGAGACTTTTGAGCAAAATTTATCGGTCATTTCAGGCCCTGAATTGGATGGGACGCTGACGATCTGAAATGTAAAGATCGTCCGCAAATAAACCAAATTAATAAAATCAGCAACAATCATGCACGAAATTACTGCCACTAGGGCCCCGTGTATGCTGAAGCGAAAGTTTTTAACTGTTTCTCCCCCTTGCCTTCTCCGTTAATGTCCATAGAATTATCATGATTGAACGGATTAAAGTTGCCATTTCATGTTGCCAGTTAATACGCCATTCTTCTTATGTTGTTCTTCGTGAGCCCATCACATTTCGTTTCCATTAACAGCCAATGATCTACCTATTCGTTTCCGAGTTCTAGAGGAAGAGTGAGTTTTCTCCATAATTTCTTTTTCACTAAATCAGATAGATCAACGTCTTTCTTAACAATTCTAAAGAGAATAATTTTAGTCACGTTATAACTTCGGGCTGCTTCAGCTATGGTTGATTTATCCCTTACTGCTTCTATAGCATTTGCATATCTTCTTCCCTTCATTGGTCGGAGATCGTCAGTAAACGAACTCTCCATTTGTCGTAAGCAGGGTCAACCGATCTACGCTCGTACTAAAGTCAGAAAGTACCATATTGCAGTTGAATAATCAGAACAGAAGAACACAATGCACATGTATATCAAAATCAAAAACAGCGGTTACTGAGATAAAAGGGAAATACGCGGAGCTATTCCCCCTCCGCCACTAGGTAGGGGGAACAAACACTGGCGAGCAAGCTTGGCTCGTACCTGGCCCGTTTGACATTCCGTATTTAGAACCATTAATTATGTCTCCAGCTCTATGGAATTTGGAACTAGCTCCAAGGTAAATTTCTGCGCCAAGAAAGTCACTATCACAAGAATGGAGCAAAGTGAATTATAATTGCGTGAGCTGTTGATATGCGTTTAAGAGACGAAATTGTAAACTTTACAATATCAGTTGTTAAGTAATGGCTGCTGTTAAATCTCAACTGCAGCATGGCAAAATTATATGAACTGAAGCTATCAACTGCAAAGTTTCAACGACTCGAATATAACTGGTGGATATATTGCGCTATTTGTGTGAATTGTTTTACTGTTTAGTTTATCTATACACCTCTAGTTCTATTGTTTTATCTATATTGTTCTGCACCGATTATTTTATTTTTTGTGATTATACATACGATAGTGAACATATTATATTTGTGTATTGTGAAAAATCAAAGATATCAACACCTCAGCAAGGTGCTAATTGAAACAGGCTTAGAAAAGATTTTCCAACCCTCTATGAAAGAATATTTGTCATTGACATGGGCTTTCCGTCTCCCGTAATCTTGCGAAGAAGAACAGCCGTGTAGGAATTCCTGATTGAAGATCAACCAACTGGCCGTGGTGAATTTTTCTAAATGCACTATTAATAACCATGGGAAGACTTCGAACTTCTGATGAAATAATTTTCGTGAATAAAAAGATTTCACTCGGGCATAGTACAGAAACAACGTACAAGATTTTAGAATTAGCGTTAATTAAATGTAAAACTATAATAAATTAATTTTGTAAAGATGAAATGTTCATTGTTTCCTTTTCGCCATCTATGCTGTAAGGAATAAGATATTCACCAACAACAGCCACGGGTGGCCGAGGTCGTTAAGGCGCGGACTCGTGAGCGGGAGGTCTGGGGTTTGAATCCCGCCAGGACTGTCATCCCTGACAGGTTTTTTCAGGTTTACCTCAGTCATAACTGGCAAATGCCGAGGGGGGTTACCCTAACTTAGGCCTGGAACGATTCCTTCCTTAAATATTCCTTTCCCAATATATCATTTCATCTCATGTATCATCATCCACCGCCTGTGGTGCTTTAGTAGTTAAACACTGTTACAAAAATATACCAACTTTATATACCGAACTCTGAAAGGGAGGTCTCATATTTGATTCGTGCCAGGACCGTTCTTCCTGAATGAGGATTTTTTCCTGGTTTTCCTCAAAAATGGCAAATGTTGAGGAGAGAACTGAATGTAGGCTTGAAACACTTCCTTCCTTAAAAAGAATCCTATGCCAGTTTGTTGTTTTATCTCATGTATAACAGTTCACCGCCTGTGACGTCACAGTAGTAAAAATTAGCTTTAAACACTGTTATAAAGACAACGTTGTACAGGGAGGCTACCTGAGCTATTAGCTGGCAGCACGCGATTGCGCACATGGAGAATCGCTCGAAAGGTCCCTAACTCAAATAACCTCATTAAATACAATGTAGCATACTAACGGCCTTATCATTGCTCATGTGCTAAGTGGTTAGGGTGATTCTCTTCCGTAGATAAGTAAATAGAAAACGGAGTATACAAAGCAGCAATTAGCCATATTATTAGCTTAAAATTACATGGTGAATCTTGTTAACGCTTATTTTGGTAGTTAATCATTCTTGAACCTTTTAAAGTAGGCGAATATGGTACAGTCCGCCGGGGGGTGGCATAGAGTTAAGACGTGAATTCCAGTTGACAACGCTTTATTTTGTATTACACATTTAAGTTATTTTACCGTGTCATTTTATGTTATTTTCTCATTGGAAACTAACTTCTCAGTTATTACATTATCATTTGATAATGGACAAGAGTATAGTATTAAACACTCTAAATGTACCTTCGACAAAAGTAAGCCTCGGTTTATGCCAGATATTCATCTATGGCTACATACTACCCCATACATAGCTGAGGATCAATGTGACACGCATCAGTCAGTCGGTAAGCAAAATGCAGTATTATTAAGTTACATAGTAGCGTGGTTTTTGACCAGCTATTAAATGCACATCAGGGCACTTCTAACTTTGTAACTGAAGATGACTTTGTGACCTCCGTGACAATTAGTGACGCCAGTGCTGAATAAACCCTTGCCTGTGTTTTCAGTTTACCAAATGACGAAGTATGCCAAGGTTTACACACATATGGCTTTGTTATTAAAACTGTAAACGAATTGATCTCTCGGTTATAAGTATCGTGTGTAAAATGACATTCGTTATATTCACGTTGATTTAAGAAAACCTATTCCCTCTATTTTTATGTCGCAGGTCAAGTGGCTTATGTCAGTTATGCTGAGAAACTATCCACTCACAATACACGTTGTGAAACCCCCAATTTCCTTGTTCGTTGTCCTTACAAGAATATGATCCTACAATTACATCATCCAACATTAATGAGTGATCGATTCTCTAGAGAAATATTACTTCTCAGAGTCCGTGTGATTACAACCCCATTTAACTTCATACATCCATGTCTCTTACATTCCTAAACCTCGCTCCAGTTTCCTTCCCCAGTGTACCGGGTCTTATTGTTGTCTCACCGGTATGAAGTGTCTCTTTTATTGTCACCGAGTATCTCTGCCTCGGTAGTTCTTGAACCAACAGTATAGGGGAACCAAATATAGGACCTTTTGCTAAGAAACAGAATGTATAGAAGGATCCGAGCCTAAGGTGACCTCTTTGAATAATTACGATGCTCAAATAAATAATAAATCAGGAATTTCACCTCGAAATCCGCAATTACAAGGCAGCTCATGTATTCTAGGTTTTGTCAACCGTAGAAAATTTGGGAAATATCGTATAGTCTGGAAGTCCTATCGGGGCTCTCTTCCAGAAGAAACCCCCTCCTGTTACTTTAATGACCACGATTGGAGAATAAATTATTGTTACTCTCCTCTAAACATTTTACTTCTTGGACAACTTTTCCCTGTCCTTATGTCATACATATATAAAGACTTATATTGAATATTAATAACATCCACACTCACCAAAGGTTTAGCCTTCTAGCTACGACTCTTCAGTTACTGGGCATTGATAGTGCTTTTGTCAAGAGCTATAACTCTCCGCATGTGACCAGTTTATATGCATGCAATACTAAACTTAATACCGATTTTATTACCCGTGGTACCGTTATTTTGCCTAAAGATTGCTTGCGTTATACGGATGTGTGTATGACCCCAAAATTTAGAGATATCATCCTTATCCTAGTGACTTCAGTATTATCAATGTATATGCCCCTTCTGGTCCCATATGTGGAAGGAATGACAGAATTTTTTATTAAGGTGTAGCTTCATTATTCTTTAATTCTCCACACTGTTGGTAGGCGCCGATTTTAATACCGTTTTATTTCCTAAAGATAAAGAGCGGTAGGAGCTTCCTTAACCTGTCCTACTTTAGTAGACATAATTCGACTAAACTTGCGTGACAAATGGGAACTCCGTATAGTGAACATCCACTTTTCTCATGCCAACGCAATGTCTATGGGGCAGACTAGATCATATATGTTGACCGAGATCTTTCTATTAGTAATGGGGATATTTTTCACGATACTGGCCGGAACTCAAGGTGGGACTAGGAGCTTTAGAGGTAAGAGCACCAAACCACTTAAACGATGCATAGTAGGATTCATTAACTAAAGCAGAGAGCATCCCCAGCTGGGTTTAAATATTACCTTAGGTCGTGTGGCGTAGCTAAGCAGAGGCGTGGCCATACAACGTCCAGTACGAACTCGACTGGCAAGGATTCGGTTTGACAATACCAACATCTGCCCATTTCCAATTAGTCGCCATTGGGCTTTATACCCTTTCAATATCCGTTGATTATCAGAATGTGCCAAAATAATTGGGCAATTTGTGTCAGAAAGGTTTTCCAGAAGTTTCTAAAGCTTTTAAAGTTTCCAGGGGATTTTATAACTCAAGTGGGATGATGTTAGTAACAATATAATAACAGGAAGTTATCGGCTTAATCGGAGATTAGGCAGCAAAAAACTATTGTGCCCAAAGACTTGGTACACTTTCCCCGAACTGATCCAATATTCACTTAATAACATATTCTCTAAAGTGTTATGTATAATTTGAAACAATGATGCAACTTTAATATTACCAATACTTAATCGCTTAGCTCGTCAAAATAAGTCTGACAAACCCTGTGATCACTGTGGGTTGTGGGTACCTTGTTATTACATGCGCTATCCCTCTCGTGTGATCGCGGATAGTGGAAAGTTCATGTGCAGAATTTTTCTGACAAAAATATTTAAGAAAACTTTTCCGAACGATGGCGATGTTAGATCTATCAGAAACATTTTCACTCTCGTAAACTGGAACGGTGGATTGTCATAAAACGAAGATAAAAAGACTTCTCCGGTTTGTGCCTGGTGATACGAAATGTAGTATTAATATAGAAAGGATGAAAGGTTGGATTTTTAAACTTCAACTAGAGGATTTGTGCGACATCCAGGTGCTCTTCCGAGTTAAGTTAATTGATATGGAATTCTCGTCAATGTATTATTCTGTTTGTAGACAACGGCGCGCTAGATGAAAACTTATTCATAATATTCTATGGGTCAATGTTACTGTACGTAGCGCAGTGGATATTCGCTCTGTTAGTGATATTTTCAATAGCTATATTCTGTTACTATGCCCGACGAACTCTTGGCTATACAGAAAGTCACAGTTCTAACCTCTTCTGGCACAGCTCATTTTCCTCCCTTTACTATTGTTGAACTGCAATAAACACTGGCTGCCTGTCTACGGAGCAAATTTCCCGGAGTAAATTGTCTACCTGCAAAGTTTATCTTTGTATTTTGGCCGTTGTTGAAGGATGAACTGCTTGAGATTTTCAAAGGTTTGTTGTGTACCAACTTGATTCCCTCTGCATTTGTCGATGGCTTAATGGTCCTTGTACCTAAATGTGGTCATCCCAACTGCTCAAGACTTTCGCTCTTTAACAATCCTAAATAATGATTAAAATGTTCATGCGTTGTATTAAACACCGATAATCACCAATGACAGCTAGATAGCCTCTTAACAATTTTAAGTAATGATGCAATAATATCTAACATTCTTGCACCGTTACAACAGTCAATTAGAAGTAGAGGGAACATATTGCATGCATTTTGTGCTCTTCACAACGCTTTTAGTGCTGCGCAAATTACGCAGGTGAGAAACCTTTGGTCCCTTTGGACTTTGGTCATGCATTTGATCGAGTAAACCATAAATATTTTATTAGTACCATGGAACAATTAGGAATTTCTGATAAGTACTACTACCTCCTTCGCAACATATTAAAAGTAGCCACTTTCAAAATTTTAGTGAAGGGGTTCCTGTAAAAACGTCTGTGAAGGGGTTCCTGTAAAAACGTCTGTGAAACATGACTTTCCGATGCCAATGCACTTGTTTGTGCTATTCATCGAACCTCTCCTACAAAATTTCATCAGTGCTTTTGTTCTAACCATTTCTCTTATTAGAGCATGCTGTTGTTTTTTTTAATAGTGTTTAACGCCCGTTTTTACTACTGAGGCACCAATGTCACTTTGATGGTCTCGCATGTCCCATTCTTTCATACTATTGGTGAGATTTTGAATTACTATTATTATTATTATTATTATTATTATTATTATTATTATATTATATTATTATTATTATTATTATTATTATTATTACTATACCAATTCTGAAGCGATTCTTAATGTCCATAGTCGGTCCTGGTGGTGTAGTGGTAACCATACTTGCCTTCTAAACCCAAGGTCGCCCGGCCAGGATTGATGGACTTTTTAGGGCGTAAAAATCGTAAGTATGGCTTCCTTCGGAAGGGAAGCAAAGCCGTGGATTCCATGTCGTACATTTACGGCACGAAAAAGAACCTCAAGCCTTAAAGAATAGGCCTCTGAGCATAATTTGTCGGCCCTGAATAGAATGGGACGCTGAATAGTATGGGACGCTGATGACCTGAGATGTTAAAGAGCGTCCTTAAATAAACAAATCAAAAAGAAATTAATGTCCATAAATCTATACATATGCTCGTTGGTCCCACCTCTATAGTTTTGCCTGCATGATTAGCTGTGGTCTCTTCGAATAAATTCAGTCTAATTGCAAGTATATTGTTTATAGTATTCGTCAAGTTCTTCAAGAACATACAGTTCGTTCCCTAAATTTCCTATAATGTATTCATTTTGTTAATACGTTTTCCGTATCCTAGGTATGATTTGCTTGTCAGATCTGCCACACCATATCTTTAGTGTTAAGTTCAAATTTGCTACCGAATGGTTCGTTTGGAAAGGTTCCCTGTTACGAATCTCTGGACATAAACCACACTTACAGCCTCTGAAAGGGATCTCAATGCCATTGGTCCACAGGCAAAGGCAATTGTTTATTTCTCCGCACCAACTTAGCACATTTAGGAGCCCCTGGTGATCTTTATAGCTATAAATTCCTCATTCAACTGCTGTGTAAACACAGCCTTCAGAATACACCAGATCTTCGTTGTTCCGATGCAGCCCGCTCCCACCCCCCCCCAAGTTAAGAAATTACAGGTATAGTAGTATAGTTCCTACGTGGCTAACTACCGAAGACCAGATAATACCACACTGCTTGGTTATTTCAATTTCCAATTTCAAAGATGGTTCTCCGTCACCCAGTTTACAACCAGCGTCGAATTTGGTAAAACATTCGACATTCTCCACTCAGTATTTACCAACGGAGTGTGTGGCACAAAATGGTGAACAATTTCGTCCCTACAAATGAGTGCCTGCATCGCAATATCATTAAGCATTCTTTGAAATGTTATAATTACGGGCTTCCAGATACAATACTTCATCGTTCGGAATGTTGCACTGCTGCATCAGCTTGGCGGAGTAACCAGGCCGAGGTCCTTCGCGAATGAATGTCTCCAAGTACTACTTTGAACCTTTGATATTTCCGGCATTTTGTTTTTCCTCCATGGTTCAACGAATAGCCGTACTGGACAGTTTTTACTTGAATTTAAAACTTAAAATGGGATAGAAACGGTATAGGAGAAATTTAAGAGTCAGCACTTTTGGGAACTATGGTGAATAAAAATGCTGACATCTGTGTATTATCTCCATTATTTAACAAGGTAGTAAGAAAACTGTAAACTTAAAAAGGAAGATGAAAAACACAACAGTGCTATACACCACACTCAAAATTATATTTTTGTTGCTGTATGTAATAAAACGTTATGCTACAATAAGAAACAAAGAAAGAAAAGTATGATCCTTGTGGGAGCATTACTGCATGGTGAAATCATCTACTGCACATATTAAGCTAATAAGAGTCGCACCATTAGAGTAGCTAATTCTTGATTTAATTATACAAAGTCAAAGATTTAACTTCACTGACTACATTTACAGATAAACCATTACAGTTTATTCTGCCTGCTAATTGAGTTCCTAGTTTATTAATGTAGATGGTACAGCTTACCATGTTTCGCGGGATGAGGAACGAATTCATTGGAATCAGTGAGGCGAAAAGTTCACTGACACTGTATGTTGTGAGTTTTATATCGAACATGTGTAATCTATATATTACATTTATTGCTATCTGCCGTTACTTCTAGTCGCGTTTTGAATATATCGGCCATAAGGACACTACCATGAGATATTACAATAAGAATAATGTTGGATATAGACTGGGAAAACTCACAGACTAAAATGCACGAGATGATGATAACGATGATCATTCTGCAAGCATAGATATCGTTGCTGATGCTTGAAGTAATGTCCTAACGCCTGCAGACATTGGTGGGGACAAACTTTCGTGTCGATGTGGACACGGCGCAGTAACTCAGGTGTCATGCGGCTGGAATGAATGAATAGTGTTTAACGCCCGTTTTTGCTACAGAGGCACCACAGGCGATGGACACTGATGATACATGAGATGAAATGATATATTGGGAAAGGATTTTATGGAAGGAATCGTTCCAGCCCTAAGTTTAGGGTACCTCCCCGGCATTTGCCATTTATGAGGACTGAGGAAAACCTGGAAAAAACCTCAGTCAGGAAGGACGGTCCTGGCGGTATTCGAACCCAGACCTCCCGCTCACGAGTCCGAGATTTAACGACCTCGGCCACCCGTGGCGGTGCATGCGGCTGGTTTGTGGCTTCGTCTTGTATACCCACCTCTTCTAGGTACCCCACAGAAAGAAAGTCATATGTGAACATGCGTTCCGTTCAGTCCTATGTCTATCTAGGTAAGAAACAATATATTACGTAATGATGTAAAATAAATTGTAGAAGTTGTAAGTTGTAAGTTGTAAGTTGTAGAAATGTCTCAGTGCCAGCATACCGGACTAGATATTCTGTGAGATAACCGCGGAGCAGTTCTGAATCTGACGATCCATGTATTATTTTTAATAATGAAATTATCCATATAAACACTCGGTGTATGCACATATTTCAGTTTTAAGATACTATGATTACTCTATGATATATGTGAGTTATTTATTCACTGTTCTTGTAAAAATAACATTAATAAATACATTTATACGCCGATACATGATTTTCTGTTCATTATAAAAAGTTTCACATAAAAGAAGATGAAAAGTAATAAAAACAAAAAGAATAATATTTTGTGCGGTTTGCGCGAGGTTCTATCACCATTCTCAATCTTCGGGATATGGAATTCATGAACTTTCTATTATAAATTGTGATGCTCTGCTAGTGACTCCCGATTGTGTTCTACGGAATGACAGAGCTGTGCAGCATTTGTGAATCTGAGACATCGAGAAATCCCCCTCTTGATTTTCACCCAAACATTTTCTCTTGGGTTCAAATATGGTGATTTCGGAGACCAGCGTATTGGTTCCAAATTTTCAATTAGGTACAAATCTTGGTAATTTTGGAGGCTGGGATTTTGTTCCGAGATATCTGATTCCTCCGAAAAACCATCACTGATTCTTTGCCGACGTATTGGCCTAATGATTATCCTGCTGCAATGTAGTAAATTCTATGGGAAAAAGGAGTAGAATATGTTCCAGGATGTCAGTATGACTCTACTGTCAGCCTTCCATGAGCCCGTTCTAATACGCCTGCTCCATCCCGAGACACCCAAGCCCAAAATCTAACACTCATTCGACCACTCCTTGCAGAGATGACCAGATGGTGACTGTTGTAGCGGGCTTCACTCGGCCTGTAGACAATCAGAGTATCATAGGCACTTGCAGTACTAAATGTAACTTCGTCACGAAAACGACTTCTTTCCATTCCAAGTTTCAGAGCTCTGTCAATGCCAACCTGCAATTATGTGGCTTCCGTTAGCTTTTCTTTAACTGTTGCACCTCTACACCGAAGTCCGGTATCTTGCAATGGTTGCTAAAAGCCCGTGCAATACCCGGGAATAAAAAGTCCTACATTCAGTAGCCGTTCAAAAGGTGTCTCTTTCAACCTACGCCAAGAGATCCCTGTCTTCGTCCTCTGTAGAGACACGCGGAAGATCTGGACTTTTCCTCGTGGAGGCTTGTCCCTTTTCTCGATAAATTTTCGCCCTCCTCTTCGCAATTGGCGATGGAACGTCGCAAATGTTTTCCCTCTGGTGGCCCTATTTCCCTGTGAAATAAGACTGAGAACAGCAGCATTGTTGTCAACGGCTTTTACCATTGCTAAAAGTGAAATAAATGCATCGCTCGTTGTAGAGCAAGAAAAGCGATGAATTATCTCTATTGGTAATATATAGAACTTAGCATAAATCTGTAAACATGACTGAAGGAAAGAAATAAAAATATTTATATTGAAATCAGGCCTTATTGGCAATAGTTGAAGAGTTGTCTATAACATATATCCACAGTTAAATGTAACCTAATGCACAATCTATAACGGAAAATTGTGGAAAATGTATGTTAGTTCAGTATAAAATTACAAAATAGCAGTGAGCAGCACTTTAACCCAATCCTCTTAAGAAATCGTGGTCAGCGTATGTTAACTGGAAGATTTGAACCCCAGTCACCTACGCTCAAATTTCGTGCTTTACGACTAAGTCACATCTTACACACACATATATATAAGATGCTCTGTTTGCACATCTGATGTAGAGTAACAGGAGGAGCAATTGGCGACCTCTATCGGCAAAAAATGGAACTGAGCATAAAGCTGCAAACATGTGAATAGGGAAAGAAAACAAAAGAAAGAAAACTACTGGCATTGAAATTTGGCCTTTTTGACAATATATGGAAATGTGGACTGTAATATCCATAGTATATATCTATATGAACAGCTGTTTTCCCATGCCTGTCTAATGAACATTTGTTATCGCAATTAAAACTAGCAGTTATAGAAATGAAGCCAGACTTTGAAGATGTAGTCTAGAAAACAACCACTAGTTCTGTCCGGTTGAATATTCTTTGCTTGTATAATGTCATTTAGAATTTAAAGGTTAAGATGTTGGTTTTGAATTATACTTTTCCTTAATGTATTTAATTTTATAGTGATAAGAACCAAAAGTATATACATTTTAAAGACATCATAATTATTTTTATGATTTTTTACACCTGTACTAATCTGGCAACTACTGAATATCAAATTGTATATTATGACGATTGTTTTATGTGAAAAGTCCCTGTGCATGACAATCCGTCACTGCAGACCGTCTGTCCCGCGCTTAAATGCCTTGGGGCAAGTCATTCCGGCCGTGGGTTTTTCCTTGATCCCTTAGGCGAATGCTGGGATGAATTTCTCCTTTCCGCGATATTTAGCTCTCCTGTTCCGTGTAATTTCATTCCGTTCCATTTCTCAGTCACAAGTGTCAGGTAGGTTGGGTTGGTGCTGTGTGCTCGTTTCTGGTATCGAGGCGGTCCTTATGAGAGGCTCGAATTCATTGAAGGAGGAACCCTGCCGACGTTGAGTGCTTTTTCCGGTAACAATTTTAGAACCACCTTTACGTCCGTGCCCCACCACCGCCCTTTGTCTCCCTAATCTCATCCCTTTCTCTCGAAGGTTGGGGCGTACGTACAAACGGCCAGCTGTTGAACTCGACTTAAGTACCAAACATTTCTCCTCTGTCCCTACCAATTCAATGGAATACATTTATTATGTGTCATTTTTGCAAGAGCTGCCTCATTCAAACATTATATAGCAACTACTACATGCAACAAAGCATCTTTAATAGCTAACTGAATTTGGCCGAGGGTTTAGAACGCCCATTGAGAGAATTAAAATTTTTGCCGGTAATGATGATTGTGATGTTGATGGCGACGATAGTATTTATTTCACTTCCATCTTAGGGTGGTCACGTATCCGAGGTGGCTTAATTCTCTAGTCCAACAGCCAGAGCTGTTAGCTCCCTTCAGGGATTTGACGAAGGGTGACCATTACACATAAGTCGTGATATTCGTTAGTATTTCCATTTCATGTACATCGTTTGTAATCTTGGAAGACTAAGGTTTGCTTACTAGATGTTCGGGAGAAGT